>WBZZ01002321.1:65000-72500 GCA_019918135.1 Paulinella micropora | reverse complement strand
TCAGATTTTAGATTAGTGGTCAGAATTCAAATGGATTCAATTTAACGGTAATATTTCGCAAAAATTATGCAGATTTTGCGGCGGACGGATATAGCCGTTAAGTTGAACTTAATTTGAATTCTGACAATCTGAAATCTGGCCGCTAATCTGAAATCTGCCCCTTAACACAAATTCTATGGCTGAGTTTGATACTTGAATGTACCCAGTAATATTATTAACTCAGCAATCATATATTGATAGTAAACGGCCTTGAAAAGAAGGCGTCACCGTCACGACGGTGGCAAGTTCGGCGCGGCACGTCACGGTTGGTATATATATTTTGGCATTGTGCATGTTGAAGTACTGACAAAAGAATCGTGTCAGTTGACCCGGTCATCGGGACACTCCGTTTCTTGCGGGTTTTTCGCTTTCGCTTGTTGTTTGGGTTCAATTCTGACTTCCCTTTCTGTTATAGAAGTGGAGATTAGCTTTGAACCAGTTGTCACACAGTGTTCATTATTAAATTCTCTTTCGCTTGAGCTCGTAAGGGTAGATCAAGTGTCTTGTCACAGACCGGCCCGTTAGATTCTCCTCTGCACGACGTTTCGCCGTGACTTCACTAACTAGTTTTCGATTTCGTTCAGAAATGACTTCAAACTATCAAGTCAAAGTTCTTTTTAGAAAAGATCAACTATTGCCTTTCCCCACTCTATTGCCTTTTCCCCTGATTTACCGTGAAACACGCACGTTGCGGTAAATTTGTGGACAAGGTAACAAGAGTGAACAGAAAAACAATTTTTGACCTGCTTTTTACATCTCATGACTGAGGAAACTTTTTTCCAAATGCAAATTCTGGACACTTGAACTACAATGGACTTGAAGCCATCCTAGGCCTTCAAGTACTTTACAGTAGTTTTTGTGAAGCTCAGCTCACCAAACTCACAATCCGTTGTAATGCACTATTAATAACCGCTACTCCACCTAGTCAATTTGCCTGTAATTTGGATATTCTTAGTCATAGGCAGGTTCATAGGCCGGACAGTTATTAATACCTTCATTACTGACAAGGACACTTTCTAGAGTATTCGCGAATCATAGCTATAGTCTGGAATGCCTAGAATCAAATGAGTTTACCATTCTGCTACAGTCATCACATTTTGTGTGACCCAAAGTTATTAAAAGTCTTTTCTTCGGTTATGCTTTACCCTTAGCGGGGTAGCTTCCATAAACTCTGCGTTTGAGAGATAGATTCCGTTGGTCATGAGCCTTGACAAGGTGGCAAGTGTGCCGAAGCACGTATTGAGTCAAGTGCCCATATTCGAGGGCGATGACCAAAGCTTTTGGCCTTGGCCAAGCAAGTTTCAGAAGCACATGCAGGGGGTATCTGTCCACGTGGCAGAGATGGTATCTGTGGCATTGGCTGACCCAGCTAAAGCCAAAAAGGATTTTCCTTACGATGAAGCAAGGGCTAAGGCGGCAGAAGACTTAGAAGAGCCCGACACGCCCATAAGTGATAGTGAGGAAGATGAAGAGTCAGATGCCTCTCAGAGAGGAAGACAGAGACCCCAGACAAAGAAAGAAGATCACAAACAACCAGAAGATTGGGATAAAATGGCAGCAGAACAAAAGAGATTGTGGAAAGAGAAAGAAGCGAGGAAGAAGAAAAGACTAAGTAGAAGACTACTTACAAGAAGAAAGACAGCTATCCGCAAAGAGAAGAAATATTATGAAAGGATGAAAGCTTTGCAGTTATGTCTGTCTGTGGCCTTTTCCAAAGACAATGTATTTAACTTCCTGCGAACACAGAAGACGAAAGGACCCATTGAAGAGTTGATAGCAGTAAGAGATCAGTGGGGATGCATTTCCGGAGCAGGTAGGTACATGTTAGAGGAAGAGTTTGAGAGAACGAGGCCAAGGGCAAGTGAGAGGTATATAGACTGGCTAAATGAATTTCTCGCAAAGAAAATTCAGCTTGAAAGTTTACGTGGGACGCCATTTTCCGATGAGGAAGCAAAGAGAAAGCTCTTTAAGAAACTGCGCTACCATCCCGCTTTCGGGGATCAATTTCAGGTGGACCACTATGCTCTCCTGGCCAGACTGAGACCAAATTTCTCGGAAGTATGCGAAGCATCTAAGGAAAGATGGAAAATGTGTGAAGAAAAAGAAAGACGTAACAGATTCCGTGAAAGAAAAGCTCAGATACGCAAACATAACAACAGGAAATCTCGGGATGGCAAGCAGCAGCATGAGACCAATCTCCTAATGCCAGGATAACAAAGGGAAGAGGGGAGACAATAAACCGGGACCAAAGACAGCTCCAAACTGGAAACTCAAAGTCACGTGTTTCGGATGTGATGCCAAAGGCCATACTATGAGATATTGCCCGGTGATTTCGAAAAAGTTCCGCAAAGAAGGAAAAATGAAGCGGAATCAAACAGAAGACAAGACCACAGAACAAGAAAAGAACGAACAAAAGAACAACTACAAGTCTTAGAACAAAAAGAAACCCTTTTATAAAAAAAAGAAAGCACTCACTTTGATAACAACCGACAACGACAAAAACGAAAACGAACAAAGTGACTCTGGTACAAACGTTGCTTTAATCCATATGGGAAACACGTATGATAAGAGCGATGATGATGAGGAGGAAAGAGAAAAAGAGGATGAGCAACCAAGCTCACCTCCCCACGAACCTACAAGTCCCCAAGCCCTTTTGAACGATACAAAGACCACACCTAGGGTAGGGAATAGACGTAGTGAGAGTGGAGAAGGACGGAAAGTGCGGTTAGTATCGGCCACCCTACGAGGTCCCTCTCACTACGGAGAGAAGGCAAGGAAGTGCGGTTAGTATCCGCCACCTCACGATGTTCCCCAGTCATCCCTAACCCTAACGAAACTCCTTTGAGGCTTGAGAGTTCTTACGGAGTCACGCCTGACACAAAATGTGAAAGAATAAACAGACGCAAAAAACCTTGTAATGTTTCCGTTGAAAAATCAAAAGGAAAGGGAGTATACGAAAATCACGCGAAACGATTATCTTATGCGAGGTACTGCGGATATCACGCCACACAAGACCCAGATTACCCGGAGTTGGATTTGTCCGTAAGTCCCGTGTTGCGTCCCCCCAAGTCTCCTTATTACCCAGATGAGCGAGGTCTTAAAGCTGCGGCATTGGAAAAGTCCCATAAAATTTCGCAACGACTCGTTTTCGGGGAATTTGAAACTTTACGTGACACCAAAATTTCCACAAGTCCACAAGTCTCGCAAAATATTCGGCAACCACCACATGAGAAAAAGTTTAGCAAACATAATCCATTTTCTAGTCAGCGGACCGGCCAGAGCAAAGAAGGGAGCGAAGAGAGTGGAGTGGATGAGGGAGAGCAACGACTGGGACCCACCTCTGCCAACAAGTTTGATAACCAAGTAGGTCCCACCTCACAACAACTCCAAATCTCTAGTTCTAGACCAATCACAGCACTCCCACCAACACAAACAACAAACACACAACTCATCAACCCTCCCGTCATCACCATCAAAGATATAAATGAAATAGCTAAAACGTTGATGAATGAGTGCGTGAGGGGAATGAATGGAGAAGTGATGCGTGTTGTGAGTGGCGAGCTAGAGAGAGATGACTTTTTGACTGACATAGTAAGAGCAATAGAAGGAGTGTACTTGGATAGAGCAGTCAGACAGAGTCCAATCACTACACTTCCACAAATCACAGAAGAGGGAGAAAGTGAGGGTAGAGGAGAGGGAGAACTAGAGACAGAAACAGAGACAGAGACAGAAAGGGAGACAGCGCACGTATTGATACATGTGAGAAAAAGAGTGATGAAAAAGAGAGACATGACAGTACAGGATAGTGGAGCAAGCACAGACATATCATGCAGAGAAGACAGATTGATGGATGTCGATAAGATAGACCCGGTAGAGCTACTGACAGGTAATGGAGAGAGGGAGTTGAGTAAGTCAGGAAGAGCTAGGCTGACAGTGATAGATGGGAAAGGAAGGCCTAGAGCAGTAGAAAAGTAGATGTTACTCGACACTACCTTGCCAGTTAGCATAGTCTCTACAGGACAGATGGACCACAAACACAACAGATCAGTCATCCACCAAAACGGACAGCTAGTAATACTCAAACACCCCATCCACATTAACGAGAGTGATATACTAGTAAGGGGGAGGTTAACTAAAAGTATGATATATAGATGGGATGACGAATATGATGAACCATTGAAAGTCAACGAAAGATATGATCCTTTTGCGACAAGGGGGTAGAAGGGGAGGGAGGCCCCACAAATGACAACAAAAAGGAGATAAGTAAGCATGAAGTAAATAAGAGAGAGCAAGAATTACACGTAGATATAGTATTATACGAAGCTTACCCCAGAAAGTCAGACAAACCTAGAAAGATAGGAATCAAGCTTTTTCATTATGCCTGTGGGCATTATGGGTTAACAAAGATGCGCCTATTGGCAAAAATTTTGAACATTAAGTTAGTTGGTGACGAGAGTGATGTGAGATTTTGCAAATCTTCCATGATAGGAAAGTCTAAACGTTTGCCACGTTTTGCAGTTAATACGATAGAAAGAGCCCAAAAGCCAGGTATAATCCTACACATAGACATATCAAGACCGTGGGCAACTAGATCAATAGGTGGTAAACGGTATAAATTTTTATTCGCAGACGACTACTCACTATTCATTCTTGACTTTTACTTAGCCCATAAGAATGAGTTTGTAGATTGCTTAAAACAAGCTGTAGCCTTTTATGAGAGACAGACAGGAAACAAAGTAAAAGAAATTCGCGCAGATCAAGAATTCGATATTCCGGAGGAAGTCATAAAGTGGTGGAAAAATATTCGCTTTATTTGGAAAACTTCCGCGACAAACGATAAAGCCAGGATCCTATTGCGGAAAAAGTGAATGATATTACGGCGGGGCTGCACGAGCAATGAGATATCACGCTAAATTACCGCCGCAATTCTGGGCAGAATTAGAACACGCAGCCACAACCATTCACAACATACTACCGGCAATTCACGGGGAACGCAAAGGAATCTCTCCTTATGAACAGCTGTTATGTAGAAAACCAGCACTCTTTCACTTAAAACCAATAGGATGCATTTGTGTGTTACATGTACCTAAGACTAAAGTGGGGAAGGGAGAGTACAAAGGGGAAAAGGTGATGCTGGTAGGATATGATTTATTTCGGGAACTATACCGCGTATGGGATGGTAAGAAGATAATTTCCGGAGTGAGAGATGTGAGATTTAATATTCACAAAATCTGTAAACAAGCTCACCCTCCTAAACTGATGTCGTGGGATAATGATGACTCTGAGGGGGAGAATAGAATGAGAGCGAGCAACCACACATCTCCACAAGCATCACCACCCCAGTCACCACCTCAATCACGTCACCGCACACCGTCAACAACGACCACCCAACAACACAGTTTGATGAAACTGAGGGGGAGATAGAGAATGTTGATGTCGATGCGAATGGGAATGAACACGCATATGAGAATGAGCATGTGGAGAAGAATACACTGGATCACAAACATACACGCCTACACACAAGTCCAGAGCCACGTTATCCACAACAATCACCCACAGAGCACAATTGCAAGATCAAACCACAAGAGCATGAAAATGAACAAGATCCAACAGATCCACTAAAAATACATGAAAGAAGAGCATATGATGAAAAATCACCACTATGTAAGGGATTAACGTGGGAGCAGAGTCAGAGAGTAACGGAGAGTAACATAATCCCCGGTAAAAGGCAGCGCAAGGCAGTAAAGAGATATACCCCTAGAAATGAGCCCAAGAGAGAAAAGAGAAAGGCTCAAGAGCTGATAGGTAAGGTAGTAAGAGTGCCAGCGCGCGCATGGGGAGATGGATGGGCGGAGAAAAAGTACGGTGTGGGATGGAAGAGCATAGTACGGGTAGGGGTAGTCAGCAGAGTGAGTGACCCCAGAGATAGACTCATAGTAAGAGACAGACCTCAGCCCACCCACATAGTTAAGTTTGAAGACGAAGAAGAACGGATGTTGAATTCGGAAATCCACAAATACTCCGTGAAAGATCCCGAATACCCGTTGCAAAGTCCCGCTAATATGTTTTTATGCGATGACCGTATGGTGGCAGATGAGATTCGTGATTTTTATTTGTATGTACACGTCAGAGTACCCAAAGATGTCATAGAGGCAGGTTTGACAGCTAAAGATGTTTTAGAGGGTATGAAAGCAGAGCTAAAAGCTATTCAATCCTTTAACACATACACATGGGTACCCCATAAGGAGGCAAGCAAGGCAGGAGTTAGTAAAATAGTTAGATTGACATGGGTTCACAAAGTAAAGTTAGATGAGAACGGGAAAAAGTTCATAAAGTCTCGTTTAGCTTTACGGGGAGATATGTTAGAACCCGGTGTTAGCTGTAACTCAGATCAGCTCTTTGTTCCTTGCGCCGCGCACCATTCACTTTTATTTCTCGCCAAACTATCTGCCTGGCACAGACACAAACTATACGGCATAGATTTAAAAATGCATACCTGAATGCTCGTATGAATGACCCTGTTTATGCATATGCGCCAGAGAGTGTAGACAGAGAAGGGCATGAGGGGATGATATGGCGTATAGATGGTGCCTTATATGGCGCACCTCAGGCAGGAAGAATATGGTATAAGATATTAGCACCCAAGTTAGAGGAGCTAGGTTTTAGACTGCTAGATTCTGATTTATGTATGTTTGTAGAAAATGATAAAGCTTTAAGAGAAGCGATAGTAGGGATATTTCATGTAGACAACACCAAACAAACAAGCATATGAGCGTTTTGCGTCCGCATTAGAAAAACATTTCCCGCTCAAAAGACTCGGTATAGCCCGTGAATTCAAAGGAATAGAGATAGAGCAATCGAACGGGAAAATAATTTTGCATCAGCGGAAATATCAGCAGCAGATACTAAAAGAAGTAGGTTACGATTCTGCTAAACCCGTCAGTACTCCAGCGCAAGAACATTTCACGGAACTGTCGGAATCAGCCAGCTTGCGAAAATTTTCAATTCCTAGTTTAGTTGGTCGCTTGCTATTTCTCGCGAAGATGACAAGACCCGATATAGAACAAGCACTAAATTTGGCAAGTGTCATGCTCGATAAGGGAATAACTTATGCGATGTTAGGCAGAATCTTTCGTTATTTAGTTATCTCTTATCGAGATTTAGCATACCATGAGCCTAAGTCAGAGCAGGAAGGGCAAACCTATCCAAAACTTTCGATGTGGCCCGACGCGGCTCACAAAGTTTGTAAGAAAACAGGGAAGTCCCGCGCTGGATTCGTGATCCTATGGGGCAGCGATCCAGTTGCATGGTTATCAAAGCGACAGAGTCGCATCGCCCTGAATTCCAATGATGCTGAAACATTTGCAGCAACTGAGTGCATTAGAGAGGGACTTGCACTGAAACACATCATAGAAGAACTAAACATAGCCCAAAAGAGCCCGATAGAATTATTTGAGGATA
>WBZZ01002321.1:52500-62500 GCA_019918135.1 Paulinella micropora | reverse complement strand
AAGTCCCTACTACCCGCACAGTGTCGGGTACCTTGCAGAAAATCAACTACAAATGATTGATCTTCCCCGCGTGGGAGCTCCACGAGACTGGGTAGGTCCCGCATGGAGGTAGTACTACTCACAGGGGTAGCAGACATTTCATGCGGTCTGCCAGCGCATGAGGACGTTTTGTGGTAAGTATCTGGGACGCCTCGAAACCCGTCACCACCCCTAGATCGCGGAATGTAAATACCCCTTTGATCCCACGTGGTGTATGTCTTATGAAAAACAACACAACGACATGGCCTCGGAACCAACACAACAACATAGCCTCGGAACCCACATCGACATAGCCTCAGAACCCACACAACAACAGAGCCTCGGAACCAACACAACAACATAGCCTCGGAACCAACACAACAACATAGCCTCGGAGCCAACACAACGACATAGCCTCGAAACCAGTGGGAAGAGGCCCAACCACCTCCTCTTCCCGTGGGGTGCCATACTGTGCACCCCTCCATAATAATAATAATAATAATAATAATAATAATAATAATAATAATAATAATAATAATAATAATAATAACAATAATAATAATAATAATGACAATAATAATGATGATAATAATAATAATAATAGCAATGACAATAACAACAACAATAATAATAATAATAATAATCATAATAATAATAATAATAATAATAATAATAATAATAATAATAATAATAATAATAATAATATACTTCCTCTAAGGCATACTGATGCAGCTGATGGCACGATCCGTTTCCGGACATGAGCCTCCATGCCCTTGTTCGAGGTGCTCCATCCCCACCTAGTCTGTCTCTCGACTGATTATAGGGGCCACCGATGGAGCTCCTGAGGGCAAGACTACACTAAGCCGAGGTTATTCCGCAGTCCCAACAACCTCTTGCAAAACGTTGCCGCATGTGCAAGTGCGTACACCAAGCATGGTTGCTAGAACTACCTCAAAACCCCACAACAATTTGGTATCCGCTGGGTCCACGGGCTATCAACCGACATAGCGGAGTTTAAGATCTTCGACAGGCGCCCAACGACCCTCCTTCCCAGCATCATCCACCAAATGGTTTTGAGTTAGCATCACAGTTTAACGCCGTAAGGCCATTGGGCTGGAGCTCTGATAAACAAGCGTGACTAAGTTTTTATCATCAGTCAATAATAATAAAAATAATAATAATAACAATAATAATAACAATAATAATATTACATAATAATATTAATAAAATAGATATGATGATGTCAATAACAATAATAATAGCAATAATAATAATGATAATAATAACAACAATGATGATGATAATAATAATAATAATAATAATAATAACAATAATGATAAAGTAATAATAATAACAATAATGATAAAGTAATAATAATAACAATAATGATAATAAAAATAATAATAATAATAGTGCTTCTCTGTCAATGGCTGATGCATTTCTGCACATGCGCCTCCATCGTCTCACCCGTGAGGGGAGTACGAAGAATTGACGACAGGCTGTAATGACACCCCCGCAAGGGCAGTTCCAACACTTCCAGACGGACCGGTATGTTCAATGAAAATACTGGTCCAGACGGACCGGTATGTTCAATGAAAATACTGGTGGCACCGACGGGAATCGAACTGGCGACATGGCCCAGATAGTAGAAGCTCAATAATATAATAATAATAATAATAATGATAACAATAATAATAATAATAGACTTATCAGTCAATTGGCCTTTGATCCTGTCGGACATGTGCCTCCATTAATAATAATAATAATAATAATAATAATAATAATAATAATAATAATAATAATAATAATAATAATAATAATAACAATAATAACAATAATAATAATAACAATGATAATAATAAGAATAACAATAAATCCTAATAACAAGACAATAATAATAATAATAATAATAATAATAATAATAACATTAATAATAATAATCATAATAATCATAATAATCATAATAATAATAATAATAATAACTTAGTAATAATAATAATAATAATAACATTTAATAATAATAATAATAAATAATAATAATAATAATAATAATAATAATAGTGTATCTCCTGCCAATTGCTGAGCCAAAAGGCCATGTGCATCCAGTCCTCCATTCCATAAGGAAAGTCTCCACACCAATCGGTGGAATAAAGGAAGTGACGGCATAGAACATTACTCTAGGAGCTTTATACCAATCAGCCCATGGAAAGGACCGATGGCCTATGTACTCCCTAATAATAATAATAATAATAACAATAACAATAACAATAACAATAATAATAATAATAATAATAATAATAATAATAATAATAATAATAATAATAATAATAATAATAATAATAGTGCTTCTCTGTCAATGGCTGATGCAAATCTGCACATGCGCCTCCATCGTCTCACCCGTGAGGGGAGTACGAAGAATTGAAGATAGGCTCTAATGACACCCCCGCAAAGGCAGTTCCAACACTTCCAGACGGACCGGTATGTTCAATGAAAATACTGGTGGCACCGACGGGAATCGAACTGGCGACAGGGCCCAGATGGTAGAACTTGACCACTGGGCTATCACGGTGTCCATAATAATAGTAATAATAATAATAATAATAATAATAATAATAATAATAATAATAAATAATAGTAATAACAATAATGACAATCATTAAAAAAAAATGGAATGCTAACAACAGGGTTTTATACGCTCTCCCTATATTTGCTTTCTCGTTCTCGCTTTCCGCCGCTATACCCCGTCAGCCCCTACTCTCTCTCCCTTAACCACGCCGGCCCGGACCTCTCGTCTTCTTGCCACATTTTGGGACCAGTCCTTCCCTCCCTTTCAGCTTCCGACACCCCTTCACAATCTTAACTCGCCCTTTCTTACCAATTGGTTGGTTCCTCCCCATCTTAGACCTAACGACACAACAACTCGCCTATCACCGGGATGCCCCTTTCCCTTACCAACCCGTCTGGTCCCCCGGTTTTTACTCTTTGCCTTTTTGTCTGGTTGCGGTTGTACACGGCAACCAACCCTCTCTTTTTGACCCTAACGCAAACCCACACATGCGAAGGGAGCAAAGCCATCCATGCGTCTTGGATCTCTCTCGAACAACCCTATGTAGCTCCCTGTTTATTTGTGAACCTACTCTTGATGTACCTTTCAACACCGTGCTTCACAAGCTAACCAACTTGCCTTGGTATGTTTGCTTTTTCGGGGGGGGGGGGGGGGGTAGTACCTTCCCGTTTGTGTCTTGCGTCCTTCAAGGGGGGGCATGCAGCCTTCAATTTGGGGTAGTACCGACCCGTTTGTGTCTTGCGTCTGCCTGTGGCTGGGTTTGCCATTGCTGGGTGGGGCTGGGGTCGTGATTGGGTTGCTAACGTATGGCCTGCTCTGACTCCCATGTGTTGTCATGCTTGTCCCTCGGCAAATTTTTTGAATTTGCACCGTTATACCTTGGAACCCAAGACACACAACCAAATCTAAACTGGCCAGGAACCAACTCTCTCCTTCTCATCACACACCCTTCTTTCTCCCCGAGATCTTTCTCGTGCTTGCCCTCTCTTTCTTCCAATATTGCCTTGCCTTCCTTACCATAGTAAAAAAATTGAATTTGCTCTGCCATATTTCTACTTGCCCGAAGGATGCTCAGACCTTGTTGGAGGTTCAGGAACCAACTTCTGTTATGTCTGGCTGTCTGTTTATCTGCTTGTCTACCTGTCTGTCGGTCTATTTGAATGCCTGGTTTTTCTTGCAAAAAATTGATCTGACAACTTGAACCCCGAAGTGCCTTATTATACCTATACGTCTCCAATTGACGCCCAGACCTCTCTAAGGTCCAGGAACCAACTTGTGTCTGTCCGTATGTTGGTCCTTTTATCTGGCTGTCTATCTGTCGGCTTGTTTACCTGCCTCTTTATCCCTCTACCTGTGTGTCTGTCTGCCTAAATTCTTCTGCTCTTTTCCTGCTCTCCCTCTGACTCTCTTTCTATCTCTCTCTCTCTTTCTCTCTCTTTCTCTCTCCGTCTTTCTCTCTCACTCTCTCTCTGTCTCTGTCTCTCTCTCTCTCTCTCTCTTACTTTCTCTGTTTCTCTTTCTCTCTCTCTTTCTTTCTCTTTCTCTCTCTCTCTCTCTGTTTCTTTCTCTTTTTTTCTCACTTTTTCCATCGTTCTCTCTCTCTTTCTCGTTCTCTCTCTCTCTCTCTCTCTCTCTCTCTTTCTCTCTTTCTCTCTCTCTCTTTCTCTCTCTCTCTATTTCTCTCTATGGCTTGCACTTACGCTCTAGCTTTGTCTGTCTGTCTGTCTGTCTGTCTGCCCCTCTCTTTCTGTCATTGATGCCAACAGTTTTGCCAATAAGCGTTACCACTAATAACATTCTTTGTAACAACAATAATAAAAACATAACAATAGTCCTAATAATAACAATAATAATAACAATAATAATAACAATAATAATAACAATAATAATAATAATAATAATAATAATACTAATAATAATAACAACGATAATAATAATAATAATAATAATAATAATAATGATAATAATAATAATAATAATAATAATAATAATAATAGTGCTTCTCTGTCAATGGCTGATGCATTTCTGCACATGCGCCTCCATCGTCTCACCCGTGAGGGGAGTACGAAGAATTGACGATAAGCTCTAATGACACCCCCGCAAAGGCAGTTCCAACACTTCCAGACGGACCGGTATGTTCAATGAAAATACTGGTCCAGACGGACCGGTATGTTCAATGAAAATACTGGTGGCACCGACGGGAATCGAACTGGCGACAGGGCCCAGATGGTAGAACTTGACCACTGGGCTATCACGGTGTCCAAATAAAAATACTGGTCCAGACGGACCGGTATGTTCAATGAAAATACTGGTGGCACCGACGGGAATCGAACTGGCGACAGGGCCCAGATGGTAGAACTTGACCGCTGGGCTATCACGGTGTCCAAATAATAATAATAATAATAATAATAATAATAATAATAATAATAATAATAATAATAGTAATAATAATAGTCATAATAATATAACCAAGTTAGTGACATGATCAGGATTGTTACTGATAATCTTTAGCACCACCTTACTCAGTTTTTGCGATGGATGCCTGGACCTATGAAGGTCCAGGAACCAGCTGTGTTCTCTCTCTTTCCCCCTTTGTTGATCGATTGATCGATTGATTGACTGATTGGTTGAGTGATCGATCGGTTGGTTGGTCGGTTGGCTTGTTGTGTTTGCTGGTTGGTTGATTGATTGATTGATTGTGTGCTCGATTGATTGATTGACTGGTTGATTGATGCTTGATTTATGGATTGATTGATTGTTTGATTGATTGATTGATTGATTGATGGATTGATTGATTGATTGATTGATTGAATGAAGGGTTGGTTGGTTGATTCATTGATTGACTGGTTCATTGATCGATCGATTGATTGATTGATTGATTGATCGATTAGTTGATTGTCGATTGATTGATTGCTTGACTGATAGATTGATCGATTGATTGATTGGTTGGTTGGATGATTGTTCGGTTGATTGATCGATTGAGTGATTGATTGCTTGATTGATTGATTGATTGATTGAGTGATTGAGTGATTGATTAGTTGATTAGTTGATTGATTGATTGATTGATTGATTGATTGTCTCTCACTCTCTTTTTTGCTCCCTCTCTATCTCTTTCTCTCTCTCTCTCTCTCTCTCTCTCTCTCTCTCTCTCTCTCTCTCTCTTTGTCTTGCTGTCTCCCCTTACTTGGCGTCCCTTTACCTCTTGCCGCCAGTCCCCACTGAGCGATGTCGCGGCATTCTCGGAATTTCTGGCCAGCTTGCATTGCAGACCCTGGGTCGTTGACCCCTTCGGACACCCGGTTGTAAGGTCTATACCAGGGTGTAAGGTTAGGCATCCGAGCATTTCGTCGGGACTACAACTGTCTAAGTAGGAGCTCATATTCGGGAATCAGGGGGGACTAGCAGGCAGATGGAGTCGCGATGATGGCAATGGCCACACCCAGGATTTTGATGTTGAACTTAAGGGGCTAGATGGCACCGCCATCCCCAGCCTAACCAAATATGAGAAGTTCCGATCACTTGGCCTATACACATCTGGACTCGACGACTATAAACTACAAATTAATGAAGCTTTGAACACCCTTCTACTGGCTACCCAGGTAGCCTTGAACCTCAACATCTCCAACGCAAGACGACCAGAAGCACTTCGAGACCTAGTACCAGGCACTCTAGACTTCCCCCTAGGCTGGACACCACTAAAAAAATCCGACGCCGACACCTTAGACCTCTTCCTCCGAGACGGCTTCCGACGCACACTCAAACTACGGGCGACCGATGTCCCGGTGGCTTACCTCTATGCACGAGGAAAATGTGGATGCTTCGGACTCCCCAGATTCAAGGATAGAGCCAACTTACGCATGGCAACAGTATTTTTATGGGCGTTATCCTCACACGACAAATCAACACAGATAGCAGTACACTCTCATCTGCGCCTTCTCCGAGACGACTTCCTCCACGCGCAGATTGGAATCCAGAAGGGAGCGATCCCAGACCCCCCTTGCCCACACAACCCCAAGCACCCCCGGACACCATAACCCCCAACCGCGAGCAAAAACATCACCCCACCCCTGACCCCCAGAGCCAACAAATCCTCCAACAGCTTGCCGACCTCGGGCTCCCCCTCGCCTACCTGCATCAAGCTAGACTACCACCTACCTATGGGTGGCGCCCAGACGACGACAGTTATCGAGAATACCCACCCATTGGGGACGCTTATTACCTGCAGCCCATCCAGACGAACCAACCTCTTCACTCCCCGTGGAAGGACATAAAAGCCGACCAGCCCAGACCACCCCCCCTTCGAAACCAACCGTTCCTTGACTGGCATTCCCATGAACACCTTTTAGCCAAGTCCAGATTCTCCTGCCACCTAGGGATTGAGTGGATGTGTGCACTCCCCTTGGGATCAGCATCCAACTCAGACGGGAACTCCCTCCCCAAGACATCATACCAAGAAATGCTGCGCTCCACTCCCCATACGTGATCACAGTTCAACACCGATTTACGGGGAAAATCACACTAGCGGACAACAGCCGACAAGCCATCCTAAAGGCAAAAGCCGCCATCAGAGACCAGAACTACTGGTGTCTCAGGCATCGACTATCCACTAACTTAAGCAAACTCACCCCAGCTCCACGATTTGCCCTCAAATGGGGCTCAGCGTCGGAAATGAGGGGAGAAACGCAACGCATCTCCCACCAATACCTTAGCCCGCAGACCACCAGAGCCGACTGGGAAATACGAATCATCCTACTAACCCGATTATCCGCCGTGGAGACCCCTGCCATGCGAAGCGTCCGAACACGAAACAAAGACGATGCTAAGTGCCAATTCTGCGACAAAATTGGCACCATTGACCACTACATGACCTCTATGAGCAAACTCCACCCACCGGAGTACTTACAAGCCATCAACCACCGACACGCGGCCTCCAGACAAGCCTTAAAGCAACACCTTGGACGGGCCCCCGACCTAGACGAAGCCCAGCAGCCCAATCACATGGTGGTTATTGCCGAAGAAGGCAAACATGTCCCAATATCAACCAGCATCGACATCGACCTCGCATGGACGCGCCTTGGGGAACAGGGCGAAATATGCTGGCAAAACCGCGTACACCCAGCAGCGGCCCTCACCAGCGAACTGCAAACGGAACGCCAATCCTGGAAACCAGATCTCCTCTTAACACCCCACGTTACATCCCCAAATATCTACTTTGTCGAAGCCACGACTCGAGCAGACGAATGGCTAGTTAGAATAGACCAGTCTAAGTACGTAAATACATCAGGAGAGTGTATCCGGCGGCTTTGGAACAAAAAAGGCAAGCGGATTGACCCCTCTTACAACCCAAAAGACCCCACCTCCCACAGGGGGGAAGACCCACCTATAGAATGGCCCTTACAACCGTGGACAGCCAATGCTGCCCCCGCATACAACCCTCGAGCCATATACGAGCACCGATACCACGCATACCAGGAAAAAATACAGGACCTCCGACTGGGATCAACCGGCCTATGTGTGCCCAACCTGCTAATGATAGCCATAAGAGCACGAGGGTATATTCCTGCCGCAGAATATAAAGCAGTCCAAGACCACTTCTCGAAAGCACAGGCAACTGCAGTGTATCGAGACCTCACTGAACTCTGCCATGATCACATCTTAACTGTCTGGAAACTGATGCACGCATGTCCGAAGCCGACCTCCCCCGCGAACACCCAACCTGGGACCCCAGGCGAACTAACTCTCACTCCAATCACGCCCACCCCATTCAGTGCAGCCCCAAGCCCAAGCCATCAACTCGGCACCTAGTGCCCCCCGCCAACCCACCACCAACCAACCATCTTACGTGCTTAGATTGGTCGTGCCAACCAGAACCCCCTATTCGCTAGAGGACCAGAATGATTACCGAACACGCCCTGATGACTTGGAACCTAGCAACAGCAAATGACAACAGGCGGAAACCTGCACATAGTCGACGATCCCACCGCGAAATCAACAAGATTCCGGAAACTCATACGCATAGCCAACTATTGCCACAGGAGTATGAACGTGATCAACGAGTACCTAATAGAACCCGAAAAACCCAACGTTCATCATGACCCCTTGCGAAAGATCAACAAGTATCCAAAGAATACGCGAACGTTCTGCCAACATGAATCCAACGAAACACTAAATCAAAATCTCTGGAGAACCTACCCCCCCGAGTGTCTTGAAACTACCTTTTCATACAGAAGGCTGCGTACACGTGTTCGGTCAGTCGCGCTCGACCACATGTCTTTCCCCTTTTGAAGGCTCCGGTCTTCGGATTTGGTTCCCATTCAGTTGGAGGTTAAGCGTCGTACTGATTGCAAGTTACTTGTGATACGGAAGTTGTTCGGAGCCAACACGTGGACGCAAATGAGGCCTGACAACAGTCCTTATTAGTTTACGAATACTCATTAACCCCCCCCCCCCCCCCCCCCCCCCCCCCCCGGCCCCCCCCCCCCCCCCCCCCCCCCCCCCCCGAGTATTTACTTAACAAATTTACAGTAAATATCGAGTAATTTCGGGATTTGCATGTCCACTCACTTATGTTTGCTTTGAGTGTTTTGTGCAGTTTGTTGCTTGTTGCAGCAGCTTTGTTTTGCACATGGGTCCAGAGCAGTCGAGTCGAGATTGGATCGCCGACTGCCGCGCGAGGCTGGCGGCGAGGCTGTCACCAATTTAAATTCTTTCTATCCTTCTGTCTGTTCTAGCAGGAATAGGAAATCTTAGAAATTTTTCGATTTTGCTACACTCTACGGGAATCGCTTGTAATTTTTTGAAGACATACATACTTCATATTGCTGTTGACATTCAAGACAACAACAAAAATTAGTTTTTCATTTTTGTGTCAGATTTTCATTTTTGTGACAGTTTTTCATTTTTGTGACAAAAATTCAAATTTTCAAATTTAACTGTAACATTTCGCGAAAATTTACGATATTTTGCGGACGAATATAGCCGTTAATTTGAAAAATTCAAATTTTCACCCAAAATCAAAATTCCAACCAAAACTGAAATTCCAACCAAAACAGAAAAATCAATTTTTTTTGTTGTCTTGAATGTCAACAGCAATATATCATACGGTTACTGCATGACTACATATATACATGCATAGAGGATGTGATGATATTGGGAGTTGATGACTAGTCAATTTGCATAGAGGATGTGATGACTAGTCAATTTGCAGGTAATTTGGATAGCATTAGTCATAGGCAGGTTCATAGGCCGGACAGTTATTAATACCTTTATTACTGACAAGGACACTTTCTAGAGTATTCGCGAATCATAGTCTGGAATGCCTAGAATCAAATGAGTATTATCATTCTGTTACAGTCATCACATTTTGTGTGACCCAAAGTTATTAAAAGTCTTTTCTTCGGTTATTCTTTACCCTTA
>WBZZ01002321.1:17500-20000 GCA_019918135.1 Paulinella micropora | reverse complement strand
CAAGGCGTTAAACTGTGACGCCAACTCATAACCCTTTGGTGGTAGATGCTGGGGAGGACGGTCGTTGCGCGCGTAAAAGATCTTAAACTCCGCATATGCTGGTTGATAGCCCAGGACCCAGCAGACACCAGATTGTTATGGGTGGGGTTTCGAGGCAGCTCTAGCAACCGCGCTTGGTGTATGCACTTGCACATTCGGTGACGTCTTGCAAGAGGTTGCTGGGACTGCGGAATAACCTCGGCTTAGTGCAGTCTTGCCCTCAGGAGCTCCATCGGTGGCCCCGATCATCAGGCGAGAAACTGACACGGGGGGGGTGGAGGACCTCGAACAAGGGTATTGGAGGCTTATGCCCGTTGAGGATATGCCATTAGCTGCATCAGTACGCCTCAGATATAGTAAATAATAATAATAACAATAATAATAATAATAATAATAATAATAATAATAATAACAATAATAGTGCTTCTCTGTCAATGGCTGATGCAAATCTGCACATGCGCCTCCATCGTCTCACCCGTAAGGGGAGTACGAAGAATTGACGATAGGCTCTAATGACACCCCCGTAAGGGCAGTTCCAACTCTTCCAGATGGACCGGTATGTTCAATGAAAATACTAATAACAATAATAATAATAGCAATAATAATAATAATAATAATAATAATAATAATAATAATAATAGTGATAGTGATCGTAACCTCTACAATACGTTTGATGGATATGCGAACACGCACTTCCTCGATATGCACATCCTGTATATGAACGTATGTACATACGTACGTACGTATGTATGTATGCATGTATGCATGTATGTATGTATGTATGTATGACTTCTTTTTTCGACCCGCTTCCATCCTGCATATGTATGCATGCATGTATTTATGCATGTATGTATGTATGTATGTATGTATGCATGCATGTATGTACGTATGTATGTATGTATGACTTCTTTTTTAGACCCGCTTCCACCGTATGTATGTATGCATGTATTTATGTATGTATGTATGTATGTATGTATGTATGTACGTGTGTGTGACTTCTCTTTTTCGACCCGCTTCCATCCTGCGTATGTATGTATATGTATGTATGTATGTATGTATGTATGTATGTATGTATGTATGTATGTATGTATGACTTCTTTTTTCGACCCGCTTCCATCCTGCATATGTATGTATGTATGTATGTATGTATGTATGTACGTATGTACGTACGTACGTATGTATGTATGTATGTATGTACGTATGTATGTATGACTTCCTTTTTCCACCCGCTTCCATCCTGCATATGTGTACAGCATGCATGCCTGCATGTATGTATATATGTATGTATGTATGCAAGAATGTATGTATGAATGTATGTATGTATCCATGCATGTATGTATGTATGTATGCACGTATGAATGTATGTATGTATGTATGTGTGTGTATGTATGTGTTTATGTATGTATGTATGTATGTATGTATATGTATGACATATGTATGTCTGTATATGTATGTATGTATGTATGTATGTATGCATCTATACATGTACGGACCTACGTATGTATGAATGAATGAATGAATAAATATATGTATGTACATATGTGTGTATGTATGTATGTATGTATGGTATGTATTTAAGTAGGCATGTATGCATGCATGCATCCATGTATGCATGATGTATGCATGTTATGTATGTATGTATGTATGTATGTATGTATGTTATGTATGTTATGTATGTATGTATGTATGTATGTAATGTATGTATGTATGTATGTATTTAGTATGTATGTATGTATGTATGTATGTATGTCTGTATGTATGTATGTATGTTTATGTATGTATGTATGTATGTATGTATGTATGTAGGAAATGTAATATAAATGTAATGTACTGTACTGTAATATAATGTAATGTAATGTAATGTTACGTAGTGCAATGTAATGTAATGTAATGCAATAATGTAATATAATGCAATGCAATGTAATGCAATGTAATGTAATGTGATGTAATGTCATGTAATGTAATGTAATGTGATGTAATGCGATGTAATGCGATGTAATGTGATGTAATGTGATGTAATGTAGTGTAATGTGTACTGAAATGCAATGCAATGTAATGCAATGCGATGTAATGTAATGTAATGTAATGTAATGTAATATAATGTAGTGTAATGTAATGTAATGTGATGTAATGCAATGCAAGGTAATGTAATGTACTGTAAGGTAATGTAATGTACTGTAATGTAATGTAATGTAATGTACTGTGATGTAATGTAATGTAATGTAATGTCATTTAATGTAATGCAGTGCCTTGTAATGTAATGTAATGTAATAATGTAATGTAATAAAATGTAATGTAATGTAATGTAATGTAATGCAATAGTGTTATGTAAATGTATGCATGTCCACGACCTTCTTTTCTACTTTTGCGCTTGCACGAGGGTCTTTAGCAATGGTCAAGTTACTGCTGGAGCCATCTCGTTTCGATAACAACGTTTGATGGCTTTCGTCCGGTGTTGCTG
>WBZZ01002320.1:0-31689 GCA_019918135.1 Paulinella micropora | reverse complement strand
CAATAGTAAACGCACCAGTACCGCAGAATAATAAAAATGTTAATGAGGTGAAGCAGAAGGAGAAGAAGGAGGAGTTGAAAAACTTAGAGACAAGACTCCAAAATTTGGAACGTAAAGTTCTTGTTCTCGCAGTCAATATACACAGGCCCGATGCTCTGTGTTATACGGAACTTTATTGTGAAACATTGAAGACAATATTAAAAGTTGGTAATGATACGATGGCGAATATTAATATTGTCGGCAGGAAGTTTTTTTAATCGATACCGGGACTGGGTGGACGGAAATATGAAAAAGTCAACGGGCACTCTCAAAGGAGTGAGCAGCCGGACGGATATCACGGGAATCATCATACTGACCTTTAAATTGAAATCCGCACGAGTATACCGTATGGACCTCTATGTCGTCCCCGGTTACCACGGGTCAATATTACTATCGTATGACCAATTGGCTACGATGGGGGCTGTGATTGATTGCGCCGCACGGCGAGTGATATATGGAGTAAAAAGAGGAGAAGAGAACGATATTGATCCCTTCAACGCTACTGACTCTCATGAGGCTTATGAGCTGAGTCTAGCGACGGATCACAAAAAGATGGCCATCGCACATGAGGCACTTGAGGTGTACGTTCACCCCCATGTCGTAAGACCGGATGAACTGTCCTGGACCGACAATTGGGAATCCCAAGTGTGCACTGTCACAGTTCCGACATGCCATTGGGACAAAAAATCTATTGATGACTTAATCGAGAAGCGAAAGGAGGAGATTATATGTGTCGCACAAAGAAGCCCGTCGTTGGCGAGATTCGCGGAAGGAGTAGGAACAGATGTCCATATTACTAACGGATACTGTTTCCATGCGAAAGTAGGAGAAGAAAAAAGGGAGGAGTTTGTACCAAGGAGAACGGGGCGAATCCCGGATACTCCACCAGAAACTATTAAAAGTTTTATTACTGATTTCTGGGGTGACGAGCCCACGTGGCCGCGTTCACTGTCTGAAGTGAAGAAATGCTTACGGACTTTATTCGAAAAAAATAAGCCGTATACTATTATCCTGCCATATAATGAGAAGGCGATATGGGGCAGGAAATAAGGGACCGGCTTATTGATCATCCTATACCGGTACCCTCTCGCAAGCAACAGCTAGTGGTGGCTTGTCGTATGGGAACTCGTGAGCAGAGCAGTGCATACAAGCGGAAGCTCAGAGACCTCGACAAGTTGAAATTGATACCGCAAGCATTCACATGCTTTGATGGTTTTTACACCCGTAAAGCTCCTTTGCAATACGCGAGACTCATTGACATGCTGGTGGAGCTCGGTAAAGATGATGAGCCGGACACGGTCACGTATGAAAAGACGGGCCTAGATGATGTCTCGGAAGAGGACTTAGGCTTGGAGGAGGACAGAGAACCCCTCAAGCAGCATAAGCAGATGTCTGATGAAGATTTTCAAGAGGCGGCGCGGAAAATATTGGAAGAAGGAGTAGGCACGGAGAAGGAGAAGGAGCTTTTAAAAGCCAAATTAGAGGCGAACAAGGAAATTTTTGACCCTCCACATGCAGGTGGTGTCAAGCCTGAAGATTTCACTGCGGTTATTTACAAAATACCGGGTGCGGAGCCGTCACCGGCACCACGAAGGGCGAATTTGAGTATACATGAGGCGAAGATAGCGGAGGAGTTAGCAAGACAGCTGCTCAATGAGGACTTTATTGAGAGATCAACATCCTCAATAGTCTCACAACCGAGAATAGTGCCGAAGCCAGGAGGAGAATGGCGCCTGACAGTTAACTATGCTCGTGTTAACAAGGTGCTGGAGGAAGAGAGAAATCCTCTCCCGACATTAGAAGAAGGAAGGAGAGTACTGCGGAATGCAAAATTCTATTCGGTCATTGACCTTAAGAATGGCTTCTGGCAGATACCACTGGAGGAAAAGTCCAGATGGCTGACGGCGTTTGTGGTGGGTATGGAAATATACCAATGGAAAGTGCTTCCGATGGGCCTCAAGCAAGCCCCAGGACTTTTCCAGAAGGCGATGCAGAAGATGTTGAGCAGTCAGTACGATGATTTGTCTGACGGTGGCTTTATGAGAAGGCGGGGACAGAAGGCGGGAGAATATGCATTTTGCTATATCGATGACATTATCGTATACTCTAACACAATGGAGGAGCATATCGATCATTTGTCCGATATATTCAGGCGCATCGGAGCTTTTGGCCTGAAGTGCAATCTAAAGAAGTGTCAACTTGCCAAGACGAGTGTGACATACTTAGGGTACGAGATCTCCCATAATCGAGTCTCGATATCCAAAGAGAAGAGGGAGGAGATTATGAATCGACCGATACCGAAGAACCGCACTGAATTGCACTCATTCCTTGCGATGGCGCAATACTATAGCCAGTTTATACCCGATTGGGGTGCAACACGGGCTAAAGTGGAGAAAATGATAGATTTTGGAGACTTTGAGAAGTGGGACGAAGAGGCTTTGCAAGCGTTTCATGCGCTCAAAGATCTCATTTACAAAGACCCGAAAGACGGAGGACTGGTGTTAACGATGCCCGACTTTACGAAACAATTCGTAGTCGATACAGACGCATCTAAGTTTGCGATTGGGGCTGTATTACAACAAGAGGATGAGGAGAAGAAATTACGCCCAATCATGTTTATTAGTAGGAAGTTGTGTGCGGCGGAGAGAAACTATTGCACAAGGCAAAGAGAGGCGTTGGCGGTAGTATGGGCCCTCAAGAGGCTCAGAGAGTATTTGTGGGGAGGACCTCAATTTACTGTCAGAACTGATCATCATAACCTGTTATGGTTGATGAATCATGAACAGACGGGACGGCTGGCGCGGTGGCAAGCGTTCTTGTCTTGTTTCGATTTTACAATGGTCCATCTACCGGGAAAGCGAAATGTGGTCGCTGATAGCCTCTCTAGACTAGAGTTTAACTCAGAAGTATCGGCGTTGGTGTCCACGGTGGAGATGGAAGACTTGTCCACTGACAAGGTGTATGAGGTCAGCCACATTGAGGCGATGGAGATGGCGAGTGGAGTCCGATATGACCGCACAGGTCTACGGTACAGTCCACAAGGCCCGGATCACGGGATATGTTGTGAGCTACATACCCAGGAGGACGCCGAGTGGTCCTATGAGGTATATGAGAATGCGAAGGCGAACATAAGAGAGGAAGAGGAGACGCAGGAAGTTTATGCGGAGCCTCCTCAAGAGCGGAGAAGTGACCTAGACGATGACCCGGAAAGAATCGGGGTACGGCTAGAAGATGGTACTATCCATATAGCCTCGCCTACCGCATGGAGGCAACAACAGGCTCAAGATCCGGAGTTTAAAGAACTGATACAGTTATATCAGAACCCGGATGAGCTACGGATGACGAAAGCGATCAAAGATCAGATGAAGGAGATGGGATGGAGAGATGGTCTACTGTGGTACAAGGGCCTTCACGGTCGCTATGCGTCACAGCCGGACAAATGGACCCTTTGGGTACCGGAGAGTCTGAGACGATTTATATTTGTCGCAGCCCACAATTGCCCACTTTTGGCGCATCCGGGTCGACAACGAACTCATATGTTCTTAGCGAGGCGATTCTGGTGGAAGAAGATGAAGGAGGAGATAGATCAGGCGGTGGATGCATGCATCCCGTGCAAGATAAACAAAACACCACTGAAGGCAAATTTCGGCCTGATTGGCGAATTTCCTCTTCATGCGGGGATGTTTGAGTTTATACACATTGATCATGTGGGACCTTTCCCAGAATCGAAGGATGGTTACAAATACCTCCTTACGGCCATTGACAGAGCCACCAACGATGTGTGGATCATCCCTGTCAAAGACGTTACCGGCAAGACGACGGCCGAGGCGCTGATCGATAGGATCATCTCACAGATCGGAGTACCAAGAAAGATATGTTCTGATCGAGGCTCGGACTTTAATAACGAGGTCATCGACAAACTATCTAAGTATTACGGGATGAATGGCAATATGTTACTGCCTATAACCCGCGAGCAATGGGAAAATCGAGCGGGTACACAGACCCCTCAAAGCCTCGCTAAAGATGTATTGCACGAAGAAGGAGAATCAAAGAGCATGGGTCGAGGCAGCACCATCATTTGCGTTTGCAATGAACTGTCTACCCTCTACGGCGTTAGGATGCTCGAAGAGCTCAATCTCGCCATATCAGTTAGTATATGGGCGTGAGCCTGATATCCCGACTTCGCTCCTTCACCCAAAAGACACTTGGGCGGATGCGGATGAGTTGTTTGGGATGAGACTTAGAGTGAAGATGGAGGCGGAACAAATAGTCAGGGCGCATAGAGAGGCGGAGCGCCGAAAGACTGATGCTGAAGGGGTGCGACAAGCGCACTTGGATCAGATCAAGTTCCAGGTCGGGGATATTGTACTATTGTACCATCCTCAAGTCCCGAAGGGAGTCAGCTCTAAGCTGTTCACTCACTGGAAAGGACCTTATCAGATTATGGAACAGACGGGACCTCTGAATTCAAGATCAGGGGTAGAGGGAAGGTGCAAATTGTGAATGTAAGAAGGCTGATTAAGTATGATCCCTTCTTACTGGAAGATGAATCCGTTGAGCAGGCGTTAAAACGGATGAAGGATGATTTCAAAGAGGTGCCGCCCATCCACAAGGAGGCTGGCATAGACCAAGACGATGCTTATCGGGCACCGATAGCTGAGAAGGAGGAGAGTGAGGTGGACAGCAAGGAGAAGACTGACCGCATAAGCGCGGTGGGGACTCAGTCCAAGTCTCCGCGAGAGCATAGCGGAAAGAAGGAGAAGATCACAGAGGCGCAGCTAAGGAGAGCGCGGAATGATCTTATCAACGACCAACCGAGGAAGGCGATGAGGTCGATGAGATCAAAGGACGTCCACCAGGAGGAGGAGGGGACGGACACTGACCCAAACGCGGGCAACGTTGAGATTGTCCATGAGCGATGGAAGGAAGGCGATGCGATAGCAACCATCGCATGGGTGAAAAATGTTTTCTATCTGATGAGACCAGCGGAACAACATGTCGCTGATGACACTCTCTCAGACTTATACTTGATGCGGGTCGTGGCGGTCCCACGACAGATGCGTGTCACACTGACACTCAAAATATCATCAGCCGCAAAGATAGTACAACCGATACTCCAGTTCTGGAGAAGTATGGACCCGGTTGAGGTTCCAAAGGCAAGACATTATCTGCCAGTATATAAAGACGCAAAAAGTCTCGAGACATGGGATGATACAATTACTCCCAGAGACAAGGATTACACTGCGTGGACCATTCAGACACTGCCAAGAGGAGTGCTTGATGTCCCTTTTGAATTATCGTTGGGCGGAATCCCTAATAAGATCTGGGACATTCTCAAACAGTCAAAGTTCGATCTGACTTTTGTTGGTGGTCCTCCACCAGGCAAAGAAATCCGCGCCAGACGACGAAGGCAGTGACAAAGAAACTATTTTTCTTTATGCGTCTCAAATAAACTGATTGATTGCCCACGGCGTATCATGATTTGATCATGCATCATCAGTTATCAATATGAATATTAAAAAGACTCAGTGATATAACTTGGCATTCGATCGCAACATACGAGTGCGAAAGGTCGATCGACGATGATACTACACCGTATACGGGGATCGCTAGTGTATTGAGCGATGGTGTTCCCGGGTATGACCCTTTCCAAGTCCTGGGATGATGTTCTCGAAAATGAAATGTTCTCTGAAACTTTCATTAAATTATTTTTTACGATAGATTATATACTGTCGTACCTGAGCACGGTCAATCTCTACTTGTGTCGGTATATCGCAGGGTCGGGTACATACACCTCGACTTCGGATATAGCTATTAGGACTGGCTCCCTAATACTATATCATAGGATATCCGCCTTATACAAGGGTATGTCATTAAAAAAGACAATGTACTTACGATCTCCCTGTGAATAATAATAATAATAATGATAATGATAAGAAGAAGAAGGAGATCAAAGGGGGAATCGTACTACAGCACCACGTTGCTTGTATTTTTTTATTAATTGTACGTTTGTTCTTGACATACTGCCGAAAAAAAAATTGAGGGGAAGGAGTTCAAAATTTACAAGAAAGGCTAGAGAATCCGCTTTGACGTGCCGTATGAGGATATATTTATCGTCTTTTAGCGTCTATCCGTGGGTCGATGCGCTGTGTGGCATGACTCCATAGCGCATACTATTTGCAGAAAGAAATCAGAAGGTGTATGACAAAAATGCTATTTCCGTCATAAAATCGGGAGGGGGTACTGTAGGCATCACCCCCCGGATAGCCGGTAAAAAATACCTTTTCCTGGTGACAGGTGCACCAGCTTGTTTTTCAGTATTATTTGTCCGGATTGGACCTGATGCCATTTTATTCCTGGTCTGTTGCCGTTTTCCTTTTTTGGCTTCACTGAGCTAATACAACGAGACATCATTCTCATTCTTGAGGACTGTGTTTGGTTGTATTACCGACTTTTTACAAGCTATCGTTGGGGGCATTACAATAGTCTTGCTAGGTAACCCGGATAGACTCTGAAAGGAGTCGGTAAAGGTTCCACGATGGGTAGCTTCCCAAAGGTTATGGGCCTTGGAACTGAGAAAACAATGGGTTTAAAGCAAGAGTACATCCCGCAGTTGGATGGCCCCTACCACTCGGAATTATTCCGACTTCCGTTACAAGCTAGTGAACTATGCAAAGGGCATCAGTGCCTGGCTTGGTGAGTGCGTCACGCTGGCATTTGATGACCCAGCAAAGGCAAAGGTTAAATATCCTTACGACCCAGTCAAAGCACTTGAGATTGAGGAGAGGGAGTTGCCTGATGAACCTGACTCAGAGGATACCCCTGATGTAGACACTGATGATGAAGGTAGTTCATCAGACGCAGGCAAGCAGAGACCGAAAACGGTGAAGAAGACAATAGCAAGACACCCTCTGACGACAGACAGAAGGATTGAGCTAAGCTCACTGACGAACAAAAGAAAAACTGGAGAGAGAAAAGAGCAAAGAAGATGAAGCATGAGAAACGAAGACAGTCGAAACGAGCACACACACTCAGAGTGAAAGTAGTACAGAAAGAAAAGAAGCATTACGAACGCATGCGAACACTACAACTCATTCTGTCTGTTGCTTTTTCTCATCCTGTTGTCGTTCGATATTTGCGTACTAAGACAATCACAGGACCGATAGAGATGATAGAGGCAGTGCTTGCAAAGTTCGGTTCAATCTCCGGGGTAAACAAGAACATAAAAGCGCAAATTTTCGAGAACATGTATCCAAAACCCGGGAAAAATGTTGATGCATGGTTGAACGATTATATTGCAATGAAGGGAGAGGTAGAAAGTCACAGAACTCACCCATTTGACGAAGACGACCTCATAAGAGCCCTGCTTGCTAAGCTCGCAAAACACCCCGCATACGGAGAGAACTTCAAAGCACTCTACTTCAACCTACCCACCAACCTCAGACCAGGATTTGATGACTTACTTGACAGCGCGAGAGACACATGGGCGTTGTGGAGAAAGGATAAGTGGAGAGGGGAATAATAGAGGAAGGAAAGACCTGAAAAGAGACCAGAGAAGCCCACGAGACAGAAGAGGGAGACAAACCTCTTAGCAGGTGACAAGGGAGGTTGAGGACGAAGGGGGTAAGGGCAAGTTCAGAAAATTCAAGAAGAAGGAAGAATGATGGCTCAAAGTCACTTGTTATGAGTGCAATAAGAAAGGCCATACCAAGAAGTATTGCCCAGCAAAGAAACCCAGTAAGAAAGCTCAAGCGAGTGAAGACAAGAACGATAACAAAAAGAAAAAGGGAAAACCTCACAGCAATAAGCACAAGAAGTCTCTCAAAGACAAAGACATGAACCTCATACGAGAGGAAGAAGAAGAGGGTGACACAGAGACTGACAGTGACGCTTTGCTCGTCTTCATGGGGGGAGATGTCCTAGACGACCCTGGGGAAACCCCTGACAAAGAGAGAAACAGGGAGAGAGCGAATGTCGAGTCTGGGGAACCTCAGATTGAGCCAGGTGTTCGTCCCCTGTCGACAAATAGAAGTGACGGAGGGAGTCCCTCCGCCACACCCATCTCACGCTCTCAGAGTCAGCTAACCAGGGACACCTCCACAAACACCCCACAGCGTCAAAACACAGTCCCCAAATCACCTCTGAAAACAATTGAGAGGTATAGCAAAGAGAGGCCGAGGTCCCTTAAATGTCATGGCAAAAACAAGAAAAACAGTCCTTGTCAAATCTCTCTTGAGAAAGACAGAAAGGGTCCAAATGCTCTGCAAGCTTCAAGGTTGATATATGGTCTATTTTGCGGTTATCACGCAAAGAAACAAGACAAAGAGTATCCTCTTCTTGACTTAGCTGTTAGCCCAGACCTCCGTCCCCCCAAGTCCCCTTACTACCCTAATGAGAGTGGTTTGCGTGAGGATGCGAGAGCGAGAGGAACAGTCATACCACACAACCTTGCTACCACATTCACCAACCAATCTCCACAGAGGGAGGGAGAGAGTAAGCAAAGGGAGTGAAAAAGGAAGTGAGGGGGAGTAGGCGTGTAGAGACATCACCGCAAAAACACACCTCCACCACACAAACACCTCACACCGCATCACCCACTCATGTCACGCAAACAGACGACACAACAATGCAAAGAGAGAGCAGTGAGGAAGAGGAAGGAGAGGAAGAGATGGAGGAGTCGTACTATGACAGTGACAATCACTCTAGATGTTCAGATGAGATCATGAATGACATGAAATGGCATCATGTTTAGATGATAGTGATGTTGACCCTGAATTTCTAACATTTACGCGGAAGGGTAATGTTAAGAAGTATTTTGAAAAACACTGCATTATCAAGAAGACTCACGCTAAGAGTGGAAGTCCGGCATCTGCCGGACTACCCAGTGTTGCCGCAGGGACCGGGGAGGCCAAGGGGAAGCAGCGCGAAGGCGCAGCGGCAATCCCAACACCACAAACAGGTCCAAAACCTCAAACCCAACCACACACCAACACTCCACCCATCATCGCTTTCAAAGACATAGAACAGCTCGCTCAACAACTCACAACAACATGCATTAGAGAAAGCAGTGGTGAGGTAAAGAGAGTGAGTGAAGGGAAGTTAGTGATAGATGAGTTCTTGACAGATGTGGTGAGAGCAATAGAGGGAGTGTATATTGCACACGCAGCACGCACAACACTATCCCCGCCAACACAAACCCTAAGCAGCAACACCACACAACCACCAGCACCATCACAACACAAGAAGAGCAAACAGAACTACGCACTAGAGTTAGATGGGGAAGGGGGCGAGACAGAAAAGCACGATAGTTCAGGATAGCGGGTCGTCACGAGACATAGCATGCAACCCTGAAATGCTACACGACATTAAGTCCGTTCCCCCTGTCAAGCTAATTACAGGTAATGGAGAGTGTGAGATAGGACAGGAGGGTACAGCAAGAGTGACGCGCATAAATGGACACGGTAGGCCAATTACGGTGTCAAGGCCAATGCTCCTCGACGCCAGGTTACCCGTGAATATTGCCTCAACCGGCAGGATGGATAATACCCATCACCGGTCTATCATTCACCAAAATGGACAGCTAGTCATACTCAAACACCTCATAAGATAGAGGAGAGAGACGTACTGGTAAGAGGTAGGCTCATGTCAACCCTTCTTTATAGATGGGACGATGAATTCGACACCCCATTGGACATAAATGAGCGTTATGAACCCCCACAGAACAAGAAAAGAGAAGTGGTGGGGTAAAAAGGGGAGGGAAACCCCAAGAGAGAAAGACAGAAGCATAGGCAGACAGAAGGCAAAACAGGGGAGGTAACGATGTATGCGTCTTATCCCTGCAAGCCTGGTGTGATTAGAAAGGTAGACATAGAATTGTTCCATTATGCATGTGGACACTATAGCATTAAGAAGATGAGAGCACTGGCAAATGCATTAGGCATAAAGCTAGTAGATGAGAAGAAAGTAGAATTTTGCGAATCATGCATGATAGGTAAGGCAAAGCAATTACCTAGGTTTAAAGTTTAATAAGATAGAGAGAGCTAGTAAGCCAGGAGTAGTATTACACATAGACACCGGAACGTGGTCAGCACGGTCAATACACGGTAAGAGACATAAATTTTCGGTCACGGACGATTACTCGTTGTTTATTAAAGATTATTATCTTGCGTAAGAACGAATTTATTGACTGCATTAAGCAGGCGGTAGCATTTTATGAGAGGCAGACAGGAAACAAAGTACAAGAAATTAGATGTGATCAAGAGTTTGATGTCCCGAAAGAGGTGATAGAGTGGTGGAAGTCTATTCAGTTTATATGGAAAACGTCAGCAACGGGGGACAAAGATTGTAACCCTATCGCTGAAAAAGCCAACGACATTACGGCTGGGGCCGCAAGAGCCATGCGTTACCATGTCCACCTGCCCATTTCTTTCTGGGCAGAGATGGAACATTCGGCGACCACTCTACATAACATTTTGCCTGCCACCCAAGGACCAAGGAAGGGGATGTCCCCATTTGAACAGTTGTTGGGAAGGAAACCGTTTTTGAAACACCTTAGACCGATAGGCTACATGGGAGTAATGTATACAGGCAAGGGTAGAAAGGGACAGTTTAGAGGAAAGAAAGTTATGCTAGTAGGGTATGACTTATTTAGAGAGTTATATAGAGTGTGGGACGGTAGGAAAGTAGCGACAGGCGTTAGAAATGTGCGGTTCAACCCGTACGTGATAGGCAAGGAAGCACATCCAGAGAGAACAGTCAAGTGGGATGAGGATGCAGCTGAGGGGGAGAGTGAAAGTAAGGATGTCGATGTTGAACAAACACACTCCACACCCACCACCACCACAGCCACTACCACCCACACACAAGAGGACATGACACAGACTCATGACGATGACGACACATACGACAATGTCGATGACGTTAGTCAGTCAGATAGTCAACAAGGACAAGGGGAGTATGGAGGGGACACAGGGGGAGTCAGCACAGATCACAAACACACACAAACACAAGATAGCTTTCTGACACAGGACATCGACACCACACCGACAGCTGCACCCCATCCCACCGACACAACCCCACAGACAAACAACACAGGACTAGGACATGCACACGCACTCACAGATGCATCTGACCCTCAAGCACAGCATGAGAGACGAGCATATGAAGAGAGTGAGCAACCTAGTAAAGTAAGAACATGGGAGCAGAGTTACAAGATCACAGAAGCTAACATAGTTCAAGAAGGAAAAAGAATAAAAATAAGACGACAGGCACAACAACAACCACCACAAGCACAACAACCACCATCACGACCGCATAGTGAACTAAAACGAAAAGAAAAAGTAGTTGAGGTTCGGGAACTAGAGGGAGTGAGAGTGAGAGTACTTGCAAGAGAGTGGGGAGACGAGTGGGCAGAGAAGACATACGGAGAGGGCTGGGAGAGTAAAGTGCGCACAGGCATAGTGAAGCAGAAGTGTGCCCCCAAAGAGAAATTAAAAGTCAGAAAACAACCTAAGCCATCTCACTTTGTTCAGTTTGAGGACAGACTAGAAAAGATGCTAGATTCTGAGATCAATAAGTACAAGGTAAGTGAGGGGGAGTCCGTATTGCCTGCTGGAGAGTTGGAGAGTGCTATGTTATGTTACGACAGATGCATGAATGAACCGAATGAACTTTTGCTTTATTTTAACATTCGTGTACCTAAATAGATAGCTGAGCAGGGATTGACAGCGAAAGAGTTGTTAGAAGGCTTGAAGAAAGAGATTCAATCTCTTGAAGACTTTAAGACATACACATGGGTTAACTTTAGCGAAGCCAAAAAGGCTGGTGTCAGCAAGGTAGTTCGGCTCACATGGGCTCACAAAGTAAAGATAGACGAGAACGGAAGGAAGTTTGTTAAGTCTAGATTAGCTTTAAGAGGAGACATGTTAGAGCCAGGAGTTAGTTTCAACCCTGATCAATTTGTTCCTTGTGCCTCACATCGCTCACTGCTCATGCTTGCCAAACTAACTGCCTGGCATGGTAATAAGCTTTATGGAATTGATTTCAAAAATGCTTACTTAAATGCCCGCATGCAAGATCCCGTATTTGCCTACCCACCTGAAGCAATGGATAGAGAGGGTAAAGAGGGGATGATATTGCGTGTTGATGGAGCGTTATATGGTGGCAGGTAGAAGGTGGTATGACATACTAGCCCCTAAGTTAGTAAAGCTAGGATTTAGGTTGTTAGACTCCGATTTATGCATGTTTGTAGAGAAAGACAAGCCTATAAGAGATGCGATAATGGGAGTATTTCATGTGGATGATCTAATATTTTCCGCACCTAACAAAGAAGCTCGTGAAAAGTTCGCGTCTGCGTTAGAACAGTACTACCCACTCAAAAGGCTAGGAGTCGCAAAGGAATTCAAAGGGATAGAGATAGTGCATGAGAAAGGCAGAATCGTTTTGCACCAAAGAAAGTACCAATTGCAAATTTTACGTGAGACAGGATACGCAAATTCTCGTCCGATAAGTTCCCCAGCGGTAGACCAAACTCCAGAAGCATGTCTGAAGATGCAGCTTTGCGTAAAATGTCTATTCCGAGTATAGTAGGCAGTTTGCTTTATTTAGCCAAGATGACTAGACCTGATATAGAACAAGCTCTTAACGCTGCAAGTGTCATGCAAACCATAGACAAGGGAGTAACCTATGCTATGTTAGGTAGAATCATACGTTATTTAATCAAGTCTTTTCGCGGTATAGCCTTTAACGGGCCAAAATCCGTTCAAGAGGGTATGTCCTACCCTAAGGTCACTTTGTGGCCTGATGCCGCTCACAAAGTCTGTTTGAAGACCGGGAAGTCTCGCACAGGTTTCATAATATTGTGGGGAGGAGACCCAATAAGTTGGCTTTCAAAAAGACAGAGTAGGATAGCACTTAGTTCAAATGACGCGGAAATCTACGCAGCTGCTGAATGCATAAGAGCAGGACTAGCAATAGGTCATGTCAGACAGGAACTCGGAATTCCGCAAAAAGATGCAGTAGAAATTTTCGAGGATAATTCGCAAACAATTCTCGCGGGTGAAAGAGGATTATCCGGACCCCGCATCAAACATTTGCCTCTCGAATTACACTTCATTCATCACCTTCAGAGAGATGGAGAGATAAAGTTTACAAAAGTAGGTACTAAAAAGCAGATAGGAGATTTACTCACCAAACCGTTGCCGCGCGAGCAGTTTACTTATTTGCTCAACAAATTCACGGTTATCATTCCGGGTGAACCGGAATGATTACGGGTGTTTCACCTATGTTTTGTGTTTTTGTTCTCACTATGTGTGAGTTGTTTAGTATTGTCGATGCCGGATTGGAAGCCGTGGAACCTACGATCGATGGACTCCGTACCATGGGACAGGGTCATAGACCAGCATGCGGAATGGAAAGTCAATCGCGCGGAATTCCTAAAGCTGAAACACGGGCGATACCCAAAACATGAAATAGAACAACGTCGGGAACTTGAAGAAGGACGGGAAGATGATCAAGAAGAATGGAAAATAGAGGCGAGCGGAACTGAGGACGGTTTTGCATACGATGGCGATGAACTGCGCAACGAGCTTGACTAGTCCCCAGGCCTTGCGGTGGCCGGTGGGGAGATTCCTGACTTTTCTGGCTTCGGGTGCGCGAAAAAGAAGGATAGTATTATTTTATTGCATACAGCCCGCTTCTCTTTCTTTTCACTTGTTTCCTCACACCCCTAACGTTTTTATATATAGTTTTTAGTTACACTTGATACCCCTTACGGGAAGCGCTTGCAAATTTTTCATTTGCCCCAGAACTATAAGACACTTATGACGGTAGTTATGACATTGACAAATAACTAAGGGGGAGCGTTGGTCATTACTATTTCAATTTAATTCACCGTTACTTAGGTAGTTGATTTGTCAATAGGCCGGACAGTCAATAATGCCAATGTTAACCGAAATGCGTAAGACCTATACCTAAGTTAGTCAATCTGTGACGTGGCGGGAAGTCAAAGCGTCAGTTCTTTTATTATACGAGTTATTAAAGTGCGTTTCCATACTGCGTCGATAGTCTTGCTAGGTAACCCGGATATACTCTGAAAGGAGTCGGTAAAGGTTCCACGATGGGTAGCCACCCAAAGCAAGGAAGCAAGAGTGAAGGACAATTGTGGAAACTGAAGTTTTTCCAAATGCAATTTTCGGACACTTGAAATTATAAGTTAGAGTTGAAGCCATCCTTCAAGTGTTTTACAGCTGTTTCAAGTTAGGTGACGCGAAGCTCACCAACTGTTAGACTACTGTTATTAATAAAGCAATCTATGATAGCTACTACACTCTCAACACACTACAACAACTTTAATGAGAAAAGGCTCCAACAGACGCGCCACGTAACTTGACTGGCCGGATCATAAGTAATGGCTCTAACGACACCGTTACTCCGATACGGCCGGTCCATAACTATTAATTAATTATTAGTTCCAACACTGGTCGTTGGTAGGACAATTACGTTTTACTTTTAGTGATTACTTTGTGACTGGTAAGTAATTTATCCGTATAGTTCTAGTCAATAATTGTAACAGACGTAACGGTCCATATTGGCATTCAGAATCGGACAATAACCATTGTGTAATAATAACAGTCGTGCGGACTTTATTTCAGTTTCATTATTACTTTTGAGTTTGTTAGTTCTGCTATATACGTGCGGATTAAAAGTGCCGATTGGTATCGTGGCTTCTAACGGAGTCTCTCAGCAAACCGGCGTCTAAGGTATTAGGTCCGTGAGTGACCTGGTATTACCTAATCAACAATAGTTTTGCTAATAGATATTGCGGTGTGCCTTTCTCGCTCGTTTCTTTAGCCTTAAACATTTCCAAAATATATTCCTTAAATACTGGTTCCGCCTATTCCGAGTAATAGCCTTTATGAATTGTTATTTCATAACCTTCCTTAACCATATCTTCAGTATCTACAGATGTAAGCCATTGGTTTTTCATATCTGCTAGGTTCCATTTTAAAGACCCCATTCTATCTCTCTGACCAATTCTTGAATGAAGTAAGTTTTTTGGAGAGATATAATCAACATTGTAAATACCTATAGAAAGATTATTAATATTAAAAGGTGCTATCGCCTCTTTTATCTGTCCTACCATAAAGAGATTAAGCATCGCTGTTGGATAAAGTGATACGACATCCGCATCAATTAAATAATCAGTCAGTTCGTCGAATGAGATTTTTCCTTTTATGTAATCATTATATTGATTTGAAATAAATCTCTTTTTACTTGGGTATGTCCGTGCTCCGATTACTGCTTTTCTAAAGGCTTTTTCTTGTTCGATTGTTGGAAGTCTTACATCGTGCTTTCCGTCAATCATTTTTTTCCAAATATTGAAAGCGAGGCTTGAAGTTGAAATATATGAAGTTCGATTAACTGAATGTTTTCAAATATCTCTGAGTTTAATTTGTCATACAATTATTTTAAACCCATAACATCACACTTTGGATATTCAAGACATTTATTTTTTAATTCATCACTCATCGTTTCCCATGTTGCAGCATCGTCGTGGTTAAAGTCTCCTTTTAATGTTTCACATATCATACTTTCTAAGTTCTCCTTTAAGGTTCCTTGAGTGTGCTTACACATATCCCACATTTTAACATTTTCAAACTCTAGCGAGATAATTGACCCGTTATTTATTTTTGACGACTTCGGTTTAATTCCTCTTCTAATCAATTCTTGTAAAATGAAGTAGTGGTCGAAGTTGGCACCATTAAACCCATTTACATAAAGAATTGGTTCTTCATTTTCTTTTCTTCTTCCCTTTCTTACTCTTCCTGCTTTTTTTGCAGGGGTTTGTATTTTTGTCTTCTCCCATTCTTCCTTTAATTTTCTTCCCCTTTCCAGAAGTAAATCAAGACATTTCGAAATACAATCTTTACCAGCATAATATTTAAATCCCTCTTTTCCTTGTGTATATCCGACGATATAGCAATCGTGAATATCAAAGCCTGAAGCAATCAATTTGTTTCTCCAAGTTTCAAGGTGAAGAATTTCATTTTTATTATTATATTTTTCTGGGTAGAAATTAGTTAATAAATGTCGCTGTCCGTTCTTTAGAATTCTAGTATTAGCATAATTTATTCTTTTTGGATTGCAAGTGTGCTAATCATAGTATTCATACAAACATTTTTCACATTTGTTTTTATATCTTTTGATTAATCCGAAATAATGATTATTATCTAAGTAAATCATAATGTCTGCTTCTCCGATATTATTCGTGTTTATGGTTTCTTTTGTATAAGCATTCGTAATTTCGTATGTCTTATTTTCTTTTATGTATTTATTAAGGATTTGTATGGCGATAGAGAATGGAATAGGACAATCTTTAGAAAGATTAAATTGTTTTCTTATATCATTACACCTTTTTCTATTAATAATTGTCATATTAAGAATATCTTTACAAAGGAAGAATAAGCAGTTATTATTTTTGCTGGCGGGAGAAATTAATATACTTTCTTCTGCTTTTGTTTGTTTGCTTTTGTATTTTCCCTCGTAGCATCCTCCTTCGCTCTCTTGAAATATTACAACGTTAGCATATTCAATAATTCTGTCATAGCCAGAACCAGAAGCCTGAATATTATCTATGTTAAATTCATTTAGCATTTCAATGAAAGCATCATAATCCTTTATTTGGAAAGAATTAAAAGATTTCTTTTTTTAAGTAAGTATTAAATTTTTTCGATTCCGTTATATATGTAAGTGAAACATTGACATCGGCATTTCTAGTCATCCCTTTTCTTTTCGCATCTAACAATATAGGGAGTAATACTTCGTGCTCTAATTTGTCAGTATCGTAAAAATTAATATCTAACCCTGCTCGTTCATAATATGTGAGAGAATTTGATTTATTATCTCGTCTAGATTTTAACTCAACTACTTTGAATTCCTTCTTGCTCTCTCTAGTTGTAGTTTTCCTCAAATTCGCTCTTACCTTTGCTAGGTCTACATTTTCCTTAGTTGGTCTGGGCGGTAAGGGTGGCGGCATATTTTACTTTTATATTAGTGTGGATATAAAAATAATAAAATAAATTAAATTGTTTTTACCGATATATATAATAAAAATCTTTTCTTTCAAATAGAAATTGTTTTACATTTATGGAAAAAGTATTTTCATTATTTAGGATTTCTCTCTTGCTTTCATTTCTTCGTATTCTTTAAGTTTTCCTGTTTCGTTCTTTCAATTTTTCCTTTCTTCTTATATTCACTTCTTCGCGGTGCTTAATATAATAAGCCATTGATTTTTCATTGTTAGCCTTTCGTTTGTCCTCTGGTGTAAGATATTTCTTATGCCTTCCCATATCTATATTATAAGTAAAATTTATTTCTTTAAATGGTTTTACATTTTATTTTTATTCAATTATATCATAGCCCTTAATTTAAGTTGTGTGATTGCTTCTTCACAAATTCGCCATTTATGTATATTCAATGTAGTTGAAGGTTCTTCTAATATTTAGTTCTTTTCTTCTATCCAAAACTTGAATGCCTTACTATATCTTTGAAGCACTTCTCTTTTTGTGTATATTTTGATACTCATATCGTCTGCTTTTGCTTCTGGGAAATGTAGATTGTATATTTCTTTCATTTCCTTATCTGCTTGCGATTGTAGAGAAGTCATATTATATAAGTGATAATATTTATTTCTTTAAATGGTTTTACATTTTGTTTTAAAATATCTTTCTATGTCATCATCTCTTCTTATAGTTAATTTACAATGTTTTCCGCCTATCATAATTTCTTGTTTTTCTGCGAAGTAGTCTCTGTGGAATTGACTTTTTTCGTGTGTGTATTTATTGAATATTTTCAATCATATACAGCACCATGCAATCAGCATGAGACAATTGATGTCTTACGCTCCGGTGTTTAGCGGAAATAAAAAGGATTTACAGAGTTGCTATTACCAGATAGAGGAGTATGCCTACGGGATAAGCACAACACTCGGGGATATGTTTCATGATGCTTTCAAAGACCATAAAGCGGCAAGAACAAAGTATGGTTATGATAGAGACAGGATGAGAAAAGCAGAAGAAATGGAAGAACCGAGAGAACCACACGAGGTGGACACACCGGAAGGATCAGAAGACGAAGAAGATGAGAGACAGGATGAGAAAAGCAGAAGAAATGGAAGAACCGAGAGAACCACACGAGGTGGACACACCGGAAGGATCAGAAGACGAAGAAGATGAAACAGAGACACAACAAACACGACAACAGAGACAGAGAAGCAGCCAAACACCACAAGACTCGAAGACACAGCAAGAGAAACCTGTCAACTGGAAAGACCTCTCAAAGGAAGAGAAGAAAAGCTTGGGAAGAAAAGCTTGGGAGGATAGGGCGAACAGAAAGAAGAAAAGACAGATGACAAGAACCAACAAGGATGTGTATTTGCTTAGGAAGAAAAGATACAGAGAAGAAATGCAGTAAATGCATCGCTGCAGGATGTTCCAACTTCTCATAACAACAGCATTCTCGGAATCCAAGGTGGTTCAATTTCTGCGCAGTAAAAACGTTCATTGCCCGTTTGAGAAAGTCGGCATTGTCAAAGCGAAATACGGTAATCTAAGTGGTGCGGCGAGATACATAGAGAAGAAAGCATTTAAAGAGATGAGACCGAGACCGACAGAGGATATGGATGAGTATCTAACACAACATCTACTGCAGAAGAACTGGCTAGAAGCTCTGAGAGGGAAGCCATTTGAGCCAAAAGAAGCAGTAAATGGTTGTTAGAGAAGCTAGCAGAGCATGAGGCCTATGGGCCCGCTTACCTCAACGATCATTATAGATTAGCAGCAGCGAGCAGGCCAACACATGATGATATGGTAGAGTCGGCAAGAGAAATTTACGTGTTGTAGGAAGCGAAGCAGAAGAGACTGAGAAAGGAACGTAGGAGAGAGAAAGAGAGGAAGAGAGAGGGTAAGGGAGCGAATCTACTGTTTGGAGAGGGAGAGGGAGGAGAGAAGGGAGAAAAGAAAGAGAAGAACAAGAAATGGACTAAGAACGGGAAGGGCAAGGGCAACAAGAATGGTAGTGATAGTTCAGAGCAGGAATGGTGGCTGACAGCGACATGCTATAACTGCTACCAGACTGGACACACAAAGCGTTTTTGCCCCAAACAGAAGTCAAGCCCCAAACGAACTAGTCTAAAGTCAGCTCACTCTAACTCCACAAAAGGAAAGCAAAGAGACAAGAGTGGCAAGTTTAAAAAGAAAGGAGCCAAAGGAGTCACTCTTATGAGGGGAGAAGTAGGAGAGGAGGGTGAGGAGGAAGAAGGAGACAAATCTGAAGGGGAAGACAGCTCAGAAGAAGAAGAGTATGGGCTAGTCATGATGGAGGGTGCAGAAGAAGCAATGGAGGGAAACATAGAAAGTGGGGAAAGCATTATTGCTCGTGAAGCAGAGCAAGAGGGCGAGGAGGATAGTGAGCCCCCAAAGGAGCAAAGTGACAACAAACTCTTAGATCAACCCGCAAGAGCCCGTGGGGGGGGGGGGGGGGGGGAGCTGTCGAATGCTCCATTGGCTCGAGACACACTCCGAGACAGACCCCACAACCCTCCACCTCGCACTCTCACTAGTGCTCAACACCCCGACACCTCTACAACAACCACTCCTGCCCTCACAACCTCACGAGACACACAACGTGTGCAACCCTCACCATTGCAACCAAAACCCTCGCAAGTGAAAGAGAAAGAGAAACGGAAAAGTGAGAAACCGACACCCACACCCCCTCAGAACTCAAGACAATCAAAGAACGAAACACCACGTCCCACTACACTCACTCCTAAGAGCCACACCATAGGCCCACTAACCACTCGTTGTACTGGGCTGAACTGGAAGGGAGAACAGTGTGGAGTTAAGTTTGGACAGGGGGGGAGTTGGGGCAAGGCGGGTGAGGCAGCAAAGAGGCTAGTACATGCAGACTTATGTGGTTATCATGCCCGTCAAGACCCACTATTCCCTGACATTAACCTGGCACAAGACCCTTCACGTCGCCCACGCCCTTCCCGTGATTATCCATCTGAGAGTGAGATGATAAGCATACTGAGAGAGAGGGAGGGAAAGGGGCGAGTGCACAGCAAATCTCGCAAAAAGATACGGCAAAACCCGTGAAGAAAAACTCGTTAAGTCCCGCAAATATCGGAGAAAAAGACAAGGAAAGTGTCAAAAAACCCGGTAAGAAAGGAGTTAGTGCAGATTCACGGAATGATGCTGTTTTGCCAAGGAATGAGGCAAGGACCGGCGGGACTAGAGCTGAAAAAGAGATTGCATTCGATGAGGCTGGTGAGCGTGTAGGAGGGACAAGTGAGGGAAAGTCTTGGCCATCATTGCTACTACCACAAGGTCCGTCTCCTTTGGATAGAGTAGGAGACAGTGTAGAGTCACAGACAGAGCAGACAAGCGAGACACACACACGAAGCACCTGTGGGGAGGAGCAGTAAAAGAGACACATAACACGGAAAGGTAATAAGCTTTGAAGACTTTAAGAGAATAAGCGAACAGCTGAACAACCTGTGTGTTTTGGATGATGAAACGGGAGATTTTGTGATGATGACAAAGTAGGAAGGAGAGAGAGAGTAGCAGAGGCAGATGAACTGTTGACAGATGTGTTTTGGGCAGTGAACGAAGTATTTCTGAAGCATGCAGCAGGCACACCACAAATGACAAGAGAGACAGTCATAGAGAAGAGAGCAGCAAGAACCACTCAGAGTGCAAAAGCTAAGGAAAAAGCTAAGTGGGAGTGTGAGTTCAGACACAGTGAAGGACATCCAAGACCTGAGAAGACGGAAATAGCTAGGTTGCTATATGCGTTAACGAAGGGAGCAGAAAAGATAGTAGTGAAAGAGGGTTTGTGTTACGACCCGGACGGCAAAGAGAACGAGTTTTACACAGAGCTGTTAGGAATAATAGACTATGGAATACTCGACTTAGCTAAGAACCACGACAATCAATTTGCTCTTTTCATCGTACGATCGATGCCCCACCTTATGAAGATTTGGCATGAGGTAGAAGCGAGAGGGGTCACACTGTACGCACTTTTGCGGAAGTTACACTCAGGAGATGCATACAAGTTATTCAGTCTACGTGTCCTCGTGCTCCCCAGACAAGCATGCCTGCCAGATTATCTTTGCGGGCACTGATTCCAGCGTGGGTCTGCGCTTCAGCAGTTCACACAATATCGCGCCATCCCCAGCACCACCAGAGTGCTTGGCAGCCTCGGCCAGGCTGATGTACCACAGGGTCTTGAGCTTGTAATACCGACCAGGTGGCACGCACAGAACGGTCCCTCGGTCATAGAGAGGCTCTGTCAGAACAGGCAGCAGCGAGAAAGAGGGAGTTTGATAGGAAGAGACGGAAGATAGACGGACACTCAGACATGGAGGAGGATGATGAGGAGTTTGACCCAGAGAACCTAGAACTCCAGAACCTCCGAGGAGATGAGGTCAGGAACCCCCATAAGCTTTAAATCGTATTGCGAGGCACGAGAAGAGCTTGATTGGATGTACGAGGAGAGATTTGAGAAGAGAAGAAAGAACAAAGCCCAAGGGAAAGGGAGTGAGGAGGAGGATGAAGAGGAAGATCACAATCTCATGGTAGACGATAGCGAGACGGTAGGACGCAAGAAAAAGATGATAGTTCAAGACAGCGGATCGTCCAGGGATATAGCATGTACACCGCACATCTTACACAACGTCCGAGAGATTGAACCCGTTAGCTTAGTCACCGGAAATGGAGAGAGTGTGGTGCGAAACATGGGGGAAGCGCGGTTGACAAGAATAAATGGATCAGGAAAGCCAGTTTTGGCAAAGAAAGATATGTTGTTGGACAACAGGGTGCCAGTCAACATTATGTCTACTGGAAACATGGACCACAACTACCACAGATCTATCATTCACCAGAATGGGCAACTACTAATCATAAAGCACCCCATACGAATTAAAGAGAGTGACGTGATCGTGAGGGGGAGAAACTTACGCCTGGCATGCTCTATCGCTGGGACGATGAGAAAGACAAGCCCCTCAACATAAATGAGCGCTACAACCCCAAAGTGAAAGAGAAGAAGAATAAGACGGGGTAAGCGGGGCGGGAATCCCCAAAGAGAGAAAGTGAGAGCAAGCAAGCGAGAGTAAGTGAGAACGAGGTTTTATACGCCATGTATCCTGAGAAAGGTAAGAAAGGTAAGCCCGTCGACATTTATGTCATACATCAGTGTAGTGGGCATAAAGCTTTACCAAAGACCTATGCATTAGGCAAGGCAATGGGTAGAAAATTAACAGGAAGCGAGGATAGTGTTAGATTTTGTGAAGCCTGTATGATGGGAAAAGCTAAAGTGTTACCCAGATTTGAGGTTAATAGGATTAGGAGAGCGAGTTACCCTGTGAGATTTTGCACATAGATACTTCCGGACCTTGGGAGGTAATGTCAATTCACGGTAAGTACTATAAATTTGCGTTACAGACGATTACTCGGGGTACGTCAAAGATTATTATTTACGATACAAGAACGAGTTTGTAGATTGTTTGAAGCAAGCGGTAGCCTGGTTTGAGAGGCAGACAGAGAAGAAAGTCAGACAGATCACTTGCGACAACGAGTTCGATGTCCCAACTGAGATTATAGAGTGGTGGAAACCTCTACAATTCATTTGGAAGACTAGTGCTCCAGGTAATAAAGATGGCAATCCCATAGCTGAGAAGGTCAACGACATCACAGCAGGACCAGCCCGGGCCATGCGATACGAGGCTAATTTACCACCCCAATTTTGGGCGGAAATGGAACACAAAGCCACAACATTGCACAACATTCTACCAGCCACGACAGGGCCTAGGAAAGGAATCTCACCTTTTGAGCAATGTCTGGGCTACAAGCCAGCTATCCGACAACTTAAGCCTATAGGATGTTTAGGTGTAATGTACATAGGAAAGCAGGTAGGCAAAGGCAACTATAGGGGAAAGCGTGTAATGTTACTTGGATACGATGTATTTAAGGAACTATACTGAGTTTGGGATGGTCGAAAAATCATCACAAATGTGCGTAATGTACGCTTTAACCACAATGTAGTTGGCAAGGATGCTCACCCACCCAGAGAAGTTAGATGGGACGACGAGGAATCTGAGGGGGGGGAGTAATGACACCGTCCAGCTAGAACAGCCGTTAGACGAACCCGAACATAAAGATGAGGGGGAGTTAGACAAACATGAGGAGTTACAGGAAGAAAAAGACATTCACCGTCCAGATTCCGGTCTCCCATCAAAGTCGAAGGTAGAACTAGCTGACGACAAGGATGATGGGGTAACACTCGTCACATCGTTAGAGGCGCAAAGCCCCGAAGCAGACCACCCTAGTAGGAGGTACGTAGAGGGAGACGCGCCCACAAAGTGACAAGATCACATCAGCTAACATAGTGAGAGGGAAACGAGAAGCAAAGGTTAGGACACCAGTTACACAACCACCTCCAGAAAAGAAGGCAGCAGTAAAAGCAGCTACATTGACAGGAGAGAGAGTTAGTGTGCCGGGAGTAGCTTTCGAAGAAGAATGGGCAAAGGAAGAATATGGAGGCAACTGGTGATCAGTTAAGAGAGAAGGAAAAGTCTTAGAACCATGCGAGAGGGAGAGAGACTAAAGTCCGTAAGATGCCTAAGCCCAGCCACTTCGTAGTCTTTGACGACGGTCAGGTAGAAAAGATGTTGGATAGCGAAATTAGAACGTATCGGATAGATAGGATAAGACCCGTCGAAGAACTAGAGCATCCCGAGATGTCCGCAGAAAGTATCGCGGAGGATCAAACCACTGCGTTACTGTACCTGACATTGAAGGTACCAAAGGCAATCGTAGATGAGGGATTAACTGCGAAAGAGTTGAAAGCAGGAATGGATAAAGAGATTGAAGCTCTAAAGTCTTTTAACACTTACACGTGGGTAAGCCCTAAGGAAGCGAAAGAAAAAGGAGTAAAAGTAGTGAGACTAACATGGGTACATAAAGTCAAACTAGACGAAAAGGGACGTAAGTTCATTAAGTCGAGGTTAGCTTTGAGGGGAGATATGCTAGAGCCAGGAGTTAGCTATAACCCAGATCAATTATTTGTGCCCTGTGCCGCGCATCGCTCATTACCCTTTTTGTCTAAGCTTGCAGCATGGCATGGACATAAACTATACGGTATAGACTTCAAAAATGCTTATCTAAATGCACGAATGCATGATCCTGTTTATGCTTATGCACCCGATGGGATAGACAGTGAAGAGCATAAAGGCATGATATGGAGAGTAGATGGAGCTCTGTATGGCGCGCCGCAAGCTGGTAGGAGATGGTATGAGATTTTAGCCCCTAAGTTAGAGGAATTAGGATTCAGGTTACTAGACTCAGATTTATGTATGTTCGTTGAAAAGGATAAGCCGATAAGAGATGCTATCATTGGTATTTTCCATGTAGATGATCTTATTTTCTCAGCTCCTAACGAACAAACGTATGACCGTTTCGCTAGTAAACTAGAAAAGTTTTATCCTCTTAAGCGTTTGGGAGTGGCTAAAGAGTTCAAAGGGATAGAGATAGTTCAGAAAGGAGGACGCATTTTATTGCATCAGAAGAAGTATCAGAATCAGATTTTAAAGGAGGATATGCCGATGTTAGACCAGTAAGCACTCCTAGTGCAGAACATGAGCCAGAACCTATGGGAGAAACAAGCGCTCTTAGAAAGCATTCAATTCCTAGTTTAGTAGGTAAACTTTTGTTTCTAACTAAGATGACACGTCCAGATGCAGATCAAGCACTGAATGCAGCTAGCGTGATGCAGACAGTAAATCCAGGACTTGCTTATGCTTTACTAGGTAGTATTTTCAGATATGTGAAAAGTTCGTATCCCGGTATTGCATTTCACGGGCCTAGATCGTCACAAGAAGGAAGGACGTACCCCAAGATTACTTTATGGCCAGATGCAGCACATAAGGTCTATAAGAAAACCGGAAAGTCACGTACAGGTTATATAGTGCTTTGGGGTGGAGACCCGGTAGCTTGGTTATCGAAACGACTAGAATTGCTCTAAGTTCTAATGACGCGGAAATTTTCGCAGCAGCAGAGTGCGTACGAGAAGGATTGGCTATCAGACACATCACAGAAGAGTTAGGTATAGCACAGAAAGGGCCGATAGAGCTTTACGAAGATAACGCACAGACTATCTTAGCAGCAGAGAGGGGAATGGCAGGACCACGTACTAAACACTTACCCTTAGAACTGCATTTCATTCATCATGCACATAGGAACAATGAGATTAAGTTTGTAAAGGTAGGAACTAAGAAACAAATAGCAGACGTTTTAACCAAACATATTCCTAAGGACCAATTCGAATATCTCGTTAGTAAATTTATGGTAACACTTAATCCATAATTTTACATCTCAAGTCTGCAAACTCACGCAAAATACGCAAATTTACGCAAAGTCAACTCATGTTGTTGTTTTGTGAGTTTTCTCTCTTTGAAGTGTGCAGGAAGTGTTTTGCGCAGGTAGTCGAGCGGCATCTTTTGGCATTGCTTCCGTTGAAGTTGAAGTCGAGCGCGAGAACGAAGCGCGTGGATCGTCCACCATTGGTCGTTGATCGCGGCAAGAGCGGAAGAAGAGAATATGCCGACGGAGCGGAACGCGGCGGGAGTAGTTTTAATGGCGGAATGGCAAATTTAACTAATTATATTGGACTCATTGAGTCAGTAATGTAATTTAGTCAAGCACTAATTTTGTCAGCCAGAGGGACCGATGCTGAAGTTTCAATCGACAAGTTCGAGATGCCAACACGGCGAAAAAGCGGCGGCGATGGACTTGAAGCAGAGACAATCTTTAAGTTTTGAGTTATAACTGACTGAATTTCAGATTGTCAAACGGATCTAACTATCTTTTCAGTTTTACAACCTGAAATCAGTGAGATTACCGCAATATGCAATAGTTATTAATTGTAGATGTATTGATTACTTATAACTTGCATTATCGACATAGAACTAAGGGGGAGCGTTGGTAGGACAATTATGTTTTACTTTTAGTGATTACTTTGTGACTGGTAAGTAATTTATACGTATAGTTCTAGTCAATAATTGTAACGGACGTAACGGTCCATATCTGCATTCAGAATCGGACAATAACCATATTGTGTAATAATTACAGTCGCGCGGACTTTATTTCAGTTTCATTATTACCTTTGAGTTTGTCAGTTCTGCTATATACGTGCGGATTAAAAGTATCGATTGGTATCGTGGCTTCTAACGGAGTCTCTCAGCAAACCGGCGTCTAAGGTATTAGGTCCGTGAGTGACCTGGTATTACCTAATCAACGCTGGCTCCCCCTGGAACAAAGTAAATTAATATATTAAGTTACTGCCGTTCCTAATTAAGTTACGTCTCCTACTACTATTTTGTGAAACATTAGAAAACACAAACTCAAAACATATTCTCTTACCCTCACTCTCTCCGAGAAGTAATGTTGGGGTTGGCTACCCTTCTATCCACAGCGAGTACATATCGACTAGAATACGTACAAGGCACCGGACCTGTGGTATATTCGGGCCTACCCAACAAGAAGAGGATTAACTCCCTACCCTCCCTATCTCGCAAATGAGTAAGAGAAACATGCGAAAACCACGTACATATGAATCATATAAGAATACAGAGATATGATAATAACTTCAAAAGAAGTAATAACATAAATATGTGATAAATATATGAAAAATATATATGTGTATACATGATATATATTCACATATGATCATAATATGAAAACTAAAATTTGGAAGCGCTTCCCGTAAGGGGGTATGTAAAAGTAACAAAGGTAATATAATATATATCACAAATGCAAATATCTGTAATTATCAGCGGGTCTGGGGGTCGGGTAGATGCCCGGGGCCTATCAAGACATATAGTCTGATCAATCGCCCTTCGTCTACCACTCCACCCCCAAGTTGGCTTCTTATCGATTTTTATATATATAGTGTAATTATAAATGGTTTTCAGCATTTGAGCGATACGATCTAGAAGGTAGTGCGTGTTCCCGAGCTTACACCAGCACGGGAACACGCACATACTGGGTAAGTTTATAGCTAAGTTACCGGGGACAGAATCAGCCTTTGCCGCGGCGCTTCTCATCCTCCCCCTCGACTTAGTAAAATTATGCAACTGAATGGTTATTACAACTTAACGGGGGGGGGGGGGGAAGTGAAAGTCTAGGCATGTCATGGCTCTTCTCCTGTAAGGAGGTACGACGTCACTGGGCGCGAGTTGAATCTCGCGCTCGCGCTCAAGTCACCTATATCACTCCCCTCAATGTACAGTATGCGAGAAATATAACATACGAGAATTAACGATCCGCTTCTGAGAATATAATTGTAAATAATCATAGCATGAATATTTATGCGGGAAATACCCGGTACTTACAACGCGATTTTAACACCAAACTTTGCGAGAAATTCTTTCACCAACTTCACCGAGATTAGGTCAGCCAGGTAATTGAATTTCTCGTACGTGAAATTTATTTTGGTAAATAAATCCGCGATATTTTCCTCCGTCGGTACCCGGAACAACTTGACAACTCCCTTCTTAACCAACTTCTCGAGCAGGTGGTACCTGACATCGATATGTTTGGTTCTAGACTCCCCCAACCCCCTTTCTGAGAGGATGATGGTCCCCTCATTGTCCTCGAACAAGGGGGTGAAACCTCTTATCGGCAAACCGATGTCACGGAGGGATTGTCTTAAAGCAAGCAACTCCCTTACTGCTTCGTTAGCTGATACGGTCTCCGATTCAAGGGTGGATTGAGCTATAACAGTCTGAAGTTTAGAGAACCATGCCACCGGTACCGGCGCCCCGTTGAAGAGAAAGATATACCCAGAACGGGATTTCCTTGTAACCTTGTCTCCAGCAAAGTCTGAGTCGACGTATCCCACGAGGGGGTGCTCGTCTATCAGTTTTTCGACATTGGCGATAACGGGGACACTGAACGCATTGACTTATGTGGCTTCACATAAGTAAAGCTCAAGCGCCTTTTCTGCGGCCGGTTTCCATGATTCAGGGGGTTTGGGGACAAAGAACCCTTCGGTCAACATCTTAACTAACCTCCTATCACCCCGTTTGAAATATAGGGCTCTCGGCGTCAACAACCATAGAAACATACGGTGAAGCATGGCATAAGATATTTCAGGGCATGGGACTTGTTGTTTTGCAGCTATACTCAAAGGACAGATCAAGAGAGGACGAGTGTGAACAGCAAGAAAGATAAGCATGCCGATCAAACATCTAAGGTCATATTTGAGCAGACGGTGACCAACTTTCAGGGGGGCAGGGTTTTAGCAGGTACCTCCTTTATATAATCTAACTCATCTAAAATGAGAAGTTCATATTTTCGTTGATGCAGTAAAATCCCTTTCTCAGATTGGACAATCTGGATGTTCTTGAATTCTGTGGCCTTCCCTAAGTTTTGCACCTGAACCCGTGCTTCTTCATGTTCTCTACAAGACTTATGTTTGGCTTCATCAGCAGCATGCAGTCCATCATCTACATGAAAAGAGAGGAGCTGCGTACTTATGGGGTCCTTGGCATGTTTGATAAAAGAAGCCCGGTCAAGGGAGAAAGTCAAGGGATAAAGTAATAAAAGCTTGCTTTCCGACTAACTCCCTTAACATTAAATCATACCATAATCTCTCCGCCTCAGGATGACCATAAAGGGCCTTCCGGAGGAGCCCAACAAAACCTTCTCTTTCAAAACCCGGGGGGGGGGGGGTTTGACATAGATGTCATAAGGCATTTTGGCATGTAAGTATGCGGTGGTAAAGTCAATTAGCCACAAGTCTATTCCGAAGCAGGCAGCATAAACAATGATAAGAAGGATAGTGCGATGATGGGCGGTAGGTGAGTATGTGCGTTTGGGATCATATTGCAAGCCCGCTTTCAGGAGATCCCCCCTAAGGGTGATTCTAGCTTTATGATATTCGTCGCTCGTTCCCTGTTGCTTAACAGTGTCTATCCATTTTAGAGGGATAATGGGAGTGCCTGACCTTCTCGCCTCGCTCTCTTCTCTCCATTCGAATGCTTTGAGTTCCTCTTGCTGTCTGACTTCTGTCTCTCTCGCTTGTCTCCTATCTTTCGGTTTTTGCACGACGGAAAATTCCAGAATTTGCTCGGTGACCAGACAATAATTGATTCTCTCTTCTTTCGCACATACAGAGATATGTTTATTTCTGGTCCTCCCGTGGATTACGTTCTCCTGAGAAATGTTTCCTTGCTCATGAGATCTCCATCCCGGGGGATGTTGATCCTTTCCGCAGCTATCCTAACTCTCTCCCCCTCGGCATGGCTGAATTCACTGGTTACATTAGGGTCGTGGCGTGCCGGTTCGATAATAGCCTGCGGTACCAGAGAAGGGGGGGCTGCTCCCCCTGAAATCTCGTACTTTATGATCTCAGAATCTATTATTTTCTCCGTAACGCCATCATCAAACTTAACGTTGTGGGCTGGGAATCGTTTATTTCTCCTGACAACCGGGGCAGTCGGGGCAAGAGTAACTCCCTTCCATAAAGTAGAATCCCACTTACCTCCATAAGTGGATTTAGCCCACTCTTCCCCGAAAGCCCGTGCCGGGATCTGGACGATTTTCCCAGACAACATGACTTTAAGTTTGGGTTTTCTCCCCCTCTTTCCCACTACCTTGACACCTTTCTCCCCCTGATTCATGCTCCCTATATCCCGTGAAGACGGAGTAGGGGGAATACGCTCAGGGAGATTACTGAAATCCTGACTTGGGGCATCGTTTTCGTCACTATCGCTTGCAACGATCACCGAATCGTCATCACTTTCAGGTCCTTTCTGAGGTGTCATAGATGTAATGGGGGCATTCTCAGTACTTTCACTATTGCTAGCAGTAGCTACGGCAGGTGAGGTAGATGTACTATGCGTAGTTACTGGTACGTCGAAGCTAACATTCTTTTTTGGTGATGTGTTAACTGGGGGCAGAACAGCAGAGGGTGTGGTCGATTTCCATCCGACCGAAAACATACCCTCATCTGCTGTTCCTTCGAGGTCTTTGGAGGCCTCTCGTCTACCCAGTCTCCATACATCGAACATAACATCCCGAACATTACCGTGTATTATACGCGCAACGGGATCATAAACACGTTAATACCCGGTATTACGTTTGTAACCTAAAAAGAGAACTTTCTTTCCTCTCTCGCCTTTCCCCCGCCGAGCCTTAAACTTCATCACTGCAGCGAAACCAGTGGGGCGAAGGTGATGTAGGTATGGTTTCCGGCGGTGAATGACTTCGAAAGGGGACTTACTCTTTAAATGGTCCTTTGGCAATCGGGAGAAGGTTGTTAATATAGGTGGCGTTTCTTTCCATCTCCGTCCAAAACTTGGGAGGGAGCTCAGCATCGCTAAGCATCGCCCTAGCAGGCCCACCGTTGGTTTGGTGGGACCTCTCTATTGCCTGTTTCTCGGCGGTTGGAGCCTCGATTACGATAGGCTGATTAACATTAACCCACTCCTGAAAGGTATCATATCGACCATATTCTTGGTCACAGGTAATAAATTTGACTTTCCGGTTTGTACGTCTTTCAAAGAAAGCAACGGCCTTAATAAAACACGGAAAGAATTCATTCTTATGACGTAAATAATAGTCGAGCTCGAAATTTGAAGCGAGACATTTGACCATAAATTTGTATCGCTTACCATCCCATGATATCGTATTCCACCATCCTTGTGTGTCCATGGAAATATGAACCCCGGAATGACGTTCAACAATGTGATGGTTTTTGTGGAAATGAGGTACTTTCTTTATTTTATTCCTTAAGCAGTACTCACACTTCATAATCCTTTCTCGCCATCCTACCCCTACTATTTTCAACCCCATACAGTGAGCCATTCTCTCCATAGCCTTTACCCCTCTATGTTTACACATTCGGTGAAAGACGGTGGCGTGTATATGCTCACTATGTGTGGGTCGGACAACAGGATTTAATGCTTTTGACATTTCGACAACCAACATCATGTTCTTGAGTTCGTGAGGTGTGCGAACATACATCATTTGGCATGACCAAACAGCAAGCCAAACTCTGTGAACAATTCTCACCCTTCTCCGCATTTGTTTCGCAAGACAACGGGACATATAATTTATTGTCGTGACACCCCTCGCATAAACATGGGACATCATTGCAACATACATCATTGTACACGTGAAGAGTTGTTGGACGGCGAGGAGGAAGTCAAAATGTGAGGGTGGATGATGTGATGATCCCTCTTTCTCTACCTTCACATTCTGCTTTTCGAGGGGGACTGGTTCGTATCGTTGATTTGGGTCTAGAGGGGGCATTCCCGGGGATCAAAGACGAACAGATTGTTAGGCAAAGATCTGCCCCTAGCTACAATCTGTTCTTCCTCGATATGGATTGGGGACTTGAGCACAAGCACCTGGTTGTTCTGATGGACTACCGCCAGTCCTTGTTTCAACCAAGCCGAAGTGGCGACTAAACCGTAACTCAAGTGGGGGTTGTATGTCGTGTGTGAATCATACACCTGAACCGGTTCTCCGTTTGCTCCAGAGAGTTGCACTAAGACTTTCCCTTTATACTCCGTCTTAATACTCCCTTTCG
>WBZZ01002319.1:37500-48342 GCA_019918135.1 Paulinella micropora | reverse complement strand
CCTTCTTCTTCTTCTCTTCTTCTTCTCTTCTTCTTCTTCTTCTTCTTCTTCTTCTTCTTCTTCTTCTTCTTCTTCTTCTTCTTCTTCTTCTTCTTCTTCTTCTTCTTCTTCTTCTTCTTCTTCTTCTTCTTCTTCTTCTTCTTTCTTCTTCTTCTTCTTCTTCTTCTTCTTCTTCTTCTTCTTCTTCTTCTTCTTCTTCTTCTTCTTCTTCTTCTTCTTCTTCTTCTTCTTCTTCTTCTTCTTCTTTCTTCTTCTTCTTCTTCTTCTTCTTCTTCTTCTTCTTCTTCTTCTTCTTCTTCTTCTTCTTCTTCTTCTTCCTTCTTCTTCCTTCTTCTTCCTTCTTCTTCCTTCTTCTTCCTTCTTCTTCCTTCTTCTTCCTTCTTCTTCCTTCTTCTTCCTTCTTCTTCCTTCTTCTTCCTTCTTCTTCCTTCTTCTTCCTTCTTCTTCCTTCTTCTTCCTTCTTCTTCCTTCTTCTTCCTTCTTCTTCCTTCTTCTTCCTTCTTCTTCCTTCTTCTTCCTCCTTCTCTTCTTCCTTCTTCTTCCTTCTTCTTCCTTCTTCTTCCTTCTTCTTCCTTCTTCTTCCTTCTTCTTCCTTCTTCTTCCTTCTTCTTCCTTCTTCTTCCTTCTTCTTCCTTCTTCTTCCTTCTTCTTCCTTCTTCTTCCTTCTTCTTCCTTCTTCTTCCTTCTTCTTCCTTCTTCTTCCTTCTTCTTCCTTCTTCTTCCTTCTTCTTCCTTCTTCTTCCTTCTTCCTTCTTCCTCCTTCTTCCTTCTTCTTCCTTCTTCTTCTTCCTTCTTCTTCTTCTTCTTCTTTCTTCTTCTTCTTTCTTCTTTCTTCTTTCTTCTTCTTTCTTCTTCTTCCTTCTTCTTCTTCTTCTTTCTTCTTTCTTCTTCTTTCTTCTTCTTTCTTCTTCTTCTTTCTTCTTCTTCTTTCTTCTTCTTCTTCTTCTTCTTTCTTCTTCTTCTTCTTTCTTCTTCTTCTTCTTTCTTCTTCTTGTTTCTTCTTGTTTCTTCTTCTTTCTTCTTCTTCTTCTTTCTTCTTCTTTCTTCTTCTTCTTTCTTCTTCTTTCTTCTTCTTTCTTCTTCTTTCTTCTTCTTTCTTCTTCTTTCTTCTTCTTCTTCTTCTTTCTTCTTCTTCTTCTTTCTTCTTTCTTCTTCTTCTTTCTTCTTTCTTCTTCTTCTTTCTTCTTTCTTCTTCTTCTTCTTTCTTCTTTCTTCTTTCTTCTTCTTCTTCTTTCTTCTTTCTTCTTCTTCTTCTTTCTTCTTCTTCTTTCTTCTTCTTTCTTCTTCTTCTTTCTTCTGCTTTCTTTCTTCTGCTTTCTTTCTTCTGCTTTCTTTCTTCTGCTTTCTTTCTTCTGCTTTCTTTCTTCTGCTTTCTTTCTTCTGCTTTCTTTCTTCTGCTTTCTTTCTTCTGCTTTCTTTCTTCTGCTTCTTTCTTCTGCTTTCTTTCTTCTGCTTTCTTTCTTCTGCTTTCTTTCTTCTGCTTTCTTTCTTCTGCTTTCTTTCTTCTGCTTTCTTCTTCTGCTTTCTTCTTCTTCTTCTTCTTCTTCTTCTTCTTCTTCTTCTTCTTCTTCTTCTTCTTCTTCTTCTTCTTCTTCTGCTTTCTTCTTCTTTCTTCTGCTTTCTTCTTCTTTCTTCTTCTTTCTTTTCTTCTTCTTCTTTCTTCTTCTTTCTTCTTCCTTCTTCTTCCTTCTTTCTTCTTCCTTCTTTCTTCTTTCTTCTTCCTTCTTTCTTCTTCTTTCTTCTTCTTTCTTCTTTCTTCTTCCTTCTTTTTTCTTCTTCTTCTTCTTTTTTTCCTCCTTCTCCTGCTCCTGCTATGTCCTTTCTGTTTCTCCATAGGCCTACATACATACGTGCATGCATACACATACATACATATATTACCTCTTAGGCCGACTTCACCAGCTGCGATCCCGTCAAAGTCGACATCTACATGCGTGAGGTAACTTTCCATACTACGTACATACATACACATACATATACACACTACGTACATACATACACATACACACTACGCACATACATACACATACACACTACGCACATGCATACATATAAAGCAAGTGTCTGGTTACAACTATGCACGCAGTTCACATCTCGAGAAGTTGACACGCTAAGAGAAAGTGATGAAGCCGTGCATACATACATACATGCATACACACATACATGTGCAGATGCGCAATCTGTGGAGCGTTGCTTGTGTAATGCTATTGTTTGTGCTGCATGGATCATATATATATACATACATACCTGCACACATCATACATAGATACATACATACCTACGTACATGTACAGGGTTTGAGCTACCAAGGTATCAGGGCGCCAGACGGTATGTAGCTGTGTATGTATGTATGTAATGTGTATATGCATGTATGTATGTAATGTGTATATGCATGTATGTATGTATGTATTGTATACAGGCACCCGTCTGGCAACCACTCACTGGACCTATACCTTCGACGCCGACCCAAAGCCTGCCCCTTCAAGTATGTGTGTGTGTGCGTGTGTGTGTGTGTGTGTGAATGTATGTATGTGTGTGTGTGTGTATGTATGATATCATTTAGATAGATAGATAGATATAGATAGATAGATTTAGATATAGATAGATAGATAGATAGCTAGGTAGGTAGGTAGGTAGATAGATGGATATATAGATTTATTCATCTCCGTGTTGTGTTTGTGTAGCTGTGTATGGTCCTGCCCTGATTACGCGCCGCAATTGCCCTATCACGTACGACATATATGCATACATAACATGCATGCAGACATAACATACATGTCTACATACATACATGCATAAGAACCTCGACGTCATCTCACGGTTGGATTGTGCCATGCCTTCATAAATCTCTCTCTCTCTCCCTCTCTCTCTCTCACACACACACGTGACACATGCTAACACATATCAACGAAGAGAAATACCCCACTAAAGGTCCACTCCGGCCAGTGTGCCTGTCAATGTTTGTTTCATATGTATTTTACTTGCGGAATGTACTTGTCCAGCTTGTTTGGTATGTTTTTTGCTTGTGGTACGTTGTAATCTTTGCTTCGTGTCTATTTTTGCTTTCTGTCATCTGTAGCGTCAACTGGGTGAATGATCTTCCGAAAGAGCACAGGTCCATCACTTATTATTATTATTATTATTATTATTATTATTATATTATTATTATTATTATTATTACTACTACTACCGCTACTATTATTACTAGTATTATACTTTTTTTTTATTATTTTTTTTAAAGCCAAGCGAGCATTGCATTTCATGATAGCCAAAGAGACATATTAGATCCCCTTTCTTGACTAGAGATTAATCTAATGAGACCAGTTACACTAGTATTATTCTTTTCTTATTATTATTATTTTTTTAAAGCAAAGCGAGCATTGCATTTCATGATAGCCAAAGAGACATATTAGATCCCCTTTCTTGACTAGAGATTAATCCAATGAGGAGACCAGTAATAATAGTATATTCTTGTATGTACGCCTTTGTGCGCAGGCTCCCGATCGATCGCACCTTGCACTGCGGTAAAGCTCTCCCTCCCTCCCTCTCTCTCTCTCTCTCTCTCTCTCTCTCTCTCGCTCCCTCCCCTCCCTCCCTCCCTCTTTCAACGCTTTCGTGGCATTCAAGCACGTATCCCCCCCCCCCCCCCCCCCCCCGGGCCAACATCAAAATAGCGCGATCTAAGTAATTCCTGAAATCGTTTTTAAAATCACACGTTCTGTTGTACGTTAATTACTTCTAGGTGACCATGCCCACCATGGGGACATCAACTGTGTGTGTGTGTGTGTGTGTGTGTGTGTGTGTATCAGGAGACAACACCATCAACTGCACGGCACCCGACGGTACTCATACACATAAACAGACACACAGACACGTGTATATACACATGGCACATACTCACACATACACATACGCATAAACGTATAGGTGCTGATACCCGCACGGTGGTTCACCTGCATGGTCCCTTCCATCTTATCTTTCTACCTATCTATCATCTTTCCCCTTGGTCTTATCTCTCTATCTATCATCATCTTTGCCCTTTGTCCCATCTTTCTACCTGTCTATCTATCATCTTTCCCCCCTGTCTTATCTTTCTACCTGTCTTCCCCTCTTATCTTTCTACCTGTCTTGCCCTCTGTCTGATCTTTCTACCTATCTAATCATCCACGCCTCTTCTTGAAGCTAGCAATCTGTTGAGGACTCCTTCCTTCCTTCCCTCCTTCCTTTCTTTCTTTCTTTCTTTCTTTCTCTAGCTAGTATCACACTTATCTCGTCATGCATGCATACATACATACATGCGTGCATGCATACATTCATGGTTTAAGTTAGCAGCGTTTGTGGACAGTACGACGAAAACACTGCATCATACATACATACACACACATACATACATGCATATTAGGTGGGTTTGTGGACTGGCAGTACGACGGGAACACCGAGGGATGGTAACTGCCGTCTCAGACTCTCTCTCTCTCTCTCTCTCTCTCTCTCTCTCTCTCTCCTCACATACTTCTGGAGTCATTGTTTGGTCTCACCTTCTCCATGTGCATGGTCATGTGTGTGTGTGTGTGTCCGTGTATTGTGTGCATCTGTTTGTAACAGCTACCTCTAACCCCCTCGCTCTCCCTGACTCGTGATTTTCTTTGTTGCACGTGCAAATACATACATGCACATACATACGTACATGCATACAATAGGTACACAAAAGGCGCTGACCCTGCATCAGCCGGCAAATATTTTATGGTCCTATATACATATAAATGATACGGTTAGATACGTGTGGTATTTCCTTACAAAATTCATTTTAATTCAAATAGCTTACATCCCCTTCGTCAATTTGAAGGCCTCTGGTCATGTATGCATGTACGTATTTGCAGTGTATGCAGTATTTCATATTATTATTATTATTATTATTATTATTATTATTATTATCAAGTTCTACCATATGGGCCCTGTCGCCAGTTCGATTCCCGTCGGTGCCACCAGTATTTTCATTGAACATACCGATCCGTCTGGATCAGTATTTTCATTGAACATACCGATCCGTCTGGACCAGTATTTTCATTGAACATACCGGCCCGTCTGGAAGTGTTGGAACTGCCCTTGCGGGGGTGTCATTAGAGCTTATCGTCAATTCTTCGTACTCCCCTCACGGGTGAGACGATGGAGGCGCATGTGCAGAAATGCATCAGCCATTGACAGAGAAGCACTATTATTATTATTATTATTATTATTATTATTATTATTATTATTATTATTATTATTATTATTGGACACCGTGATAGCCCAGTGGTCAAGTTCTACCATTTGGGCCCTGTCGCCAGTTCGATTCCCGTCGGTGCCACCAGTATTTTCATTGAACATACCGGTCTATTTCTGGACCAGTATTTTCATTGAACATACCGGCCCGTCTGGAAGTGTTGGAACTGCCCTTGCGGGGGTGTCATTAGAGCTTATCGTCAATTCTTCGTACTCCCCTCACGGGTGAGACGATGGAGGCGCATGTGCAGAAATGCATCAGAAATTGACAGAAGCACTATTATTATTATTATTATTATTATTATTATTATTATTATTATTATTATTATTATTATTATGGACACTGATAGCCCAGTGGTCAAGTTCTACCATCTGGGCCCTGTCGCCAGTTCGATTCCCGTCGATGCCACCAGTATTTTCATTGAACATACCGGTCCGTCTGGAAGTGTTGGAACTGCCCTTGCGGGGGTGTCATTAGAGCCTATCGTCAATTCTTCGTACTCCCCTCACGGGTGAGACGATGGAGGCGCATGTGCAGATTTGCATCAGCCATTGACAGAGAAGCACTATTATTATTATTATTATTATCATCATAGCATGTTTTTATCGTTGTGCCTGTAGGGAACCGAGTTCACGTACAAGAACGATCAGGAGGGTTGCACTCTTCTCTACCACGACCACGCCCTCGGTTGACACAAAGATACAACATAGACATACATACATACACACACACACACACCATACTTTTACACAGACCTTTGTCCCACGCCTCTTTCATCCTTCCACGAACCTACACTAAGCTTTATTATTATTATGATATTATATTATTATTATTGTATATATATATATATATATATATATATATATATATATATATATATATATATAAAAACCAGAGTGTTGAGAAAGTGCAGAAAAAGTTTTACCTTGTGCGTAGGCATCACGCGTCTGAATGTGTACATGGGTCTGGCCGGCGCATACTACGTACGTTCTTTCTCTCTCTCTCTCTCTCTCTTTTTTTTTTTTTTTTTTTTTTTTTTTTTTTTTTTTTTTTTTTTTTTTTTTTTGTCGAGCCCTGTGCCGTGTGTTGTGCTGCATACATGAGTGATGCGCATATGGACAGCCAACTGTCATGTGCGCTGTGTCTGCAGAATAGAAATACAATACAGTACAATACAATACAATTCAATATACAATACAATACTGATGGCCAATGGACAGCCTTTTGCCAGTTAGTCTGCTTTGATCTTCTGCATACAATTACTGATGCGCATATCGACCCGTGACTCAGTGTCCTTTGAGCTTACGTCGTGTACGTTGTGTCTGCATTCTTGATAGATCCTTGATTCGCATATCGAAAGCCTGATCGCCAAGTACAACGTGCCCACCGGGGTATGTATGTATGTATGTAGGTATGCATGTAATGTCATGTATGTCTGTAGGTATGTAGTGTACATATGTATGTATGTATGCATAGGAGTATTTCATCCCCATGGTCCTCAAAGACGTCAAGTACAAGATGGAAGACGTAAGTATATAAATAAGATCTGTTTTTATATTTATATTATGTGTATGTATGTATGTATGATATTATATGTAGCTGAATATTTATATCTGTATGATATGTATATTATGTATGTATGTAAGTATATTTATATGTATCTGTATATGTATATGTCCTTATGAACCTCAAAGGCGTCGAGTGTAATTTATTATTATTATTATTATTATTATTATTATTATTATTATTATCTACCATCTGGGCCCTGTCACCAGTTCGATTCCCGTCGGTGCCACCAGTATTTTCATTGAACATACCGGTCTATTTCTGGACCAGTATTTTCATTGAACATACCGGCCCGTCTGGAAGTGTTGGAACTGCCCTTGCGGGGGTGTCATTAGAGCTTATCGTCAATTCTTCGTACTCCCCTCACGGGTGAGACGATGGAGGCGCATGTGCAGAAATGCATCAGCCATTGACAGAGAAGCACTATTATTATTATGGACACCGTGATAGCCCAGTGGTCAAGTTCTACCATCTGGGCCCTGTCGCCAGTTCGATTCCCGTCGATGCCACCAGTATTTTCATTGAACATACCGGTCCGTCTGGAAGTGTTGGAACTGCCCTTGCGGGGGTGTCATTAGAGCCTATCGTCAATTCTTCGTACTCCCCTCACGGGTGAGACGATGGAGGCGCATGTGCAGAAATGCATCAGCCATTGACAGAAGCACTATTATTATTATTATCATTATTATTATGATTATTATTACATGATCCTCAAAGATGTCAAGTGCAACGCCTCACTCCCCCCCCCCCCCCCCCCCCACCACACACACACACATATAAGAGGATGTGTCCATGTTACATCAGCTGTGTCCATGGGCTATTTAGACTCATTATGGTGATCATGATCCTCCAGACGATGCAATTGTTTTCTGAATATGTATATACACACACAAAACATTACATATTAAATGTGTAGTATGTAATGTTTATTATTTAATTGTGTGTGTGTGTGTGTGTGTGTGTGTCGGTGTAGGATAAAGCAGAGCTGTTGTACTTCACGGGGACCGAAGACGATGACGGCAACCCTCTGCCAGAGTACAATTACTTTACCTATCTATCTACCTACCTATCTATCCATCTATCTATCCATCTATCTATCTCTTTCTCTTCCCTCTGCAACACATTATTTTTGTCTATGACAGAAATAGCATTTTGCCGGAGCAGTTCGGCGACATTAACTCCGTAAACGGTATATGCACCACACACACACCACACCCCCCCCCCCCCCCCCCCCCCCCCCCCCCCCCCCCCCCCCCCCCCCCCCACCCACCCACCCCCCCGCGGGTGATGCACGACGCTCGGCCCTTTGCTTCGCGATATTGATCTATTGATTGGTTTTTTTATGGCTGTTGGTGGGGCATGTTCACGCGAGTAGCCTGCTTGCACACACACATATATACAGACATAAAGATATATCTATATTATATATATATATATATATATATATGTATATATATCTTTACCTACATCAGGCATGGCGTGGCCTAAGGTCACACTGCCCGCCGCTGCGCACCGCTTAGCCTTGGTCGGCGGCACAGGTCGCAATCTATATCTATATCATACATGCATAACGAACATACGTGCATGCATACATGCATAAACTACATACACATACGTGTGCTTCGATTGCTCTGTGCTTTTTGCGTCTTTCTTTCTTGTTTCTCACGATATATTTAGATATGCATGTTTGTATGTATCGTACAACACACACACACATCTATACATACGTACTTACATAATTATCATATACATCAATACGTATATGCATCAATACATACATACAGACTCGCGCTCCTATAAGCTGTCGTTTCATGGACCCAACGGCGTGGTTCCTTTCCTCTGTAAGCCTCCTCACACCTTCCTCTCTTCTGTTCTCGTTTCTTCGCTTTCCTCTCCTTTCCATGGACCCAAACTGAATGGCCCTCTGCAAGCCACACACACACACACACCCCTTCCTCCTCCCCACCTCCCTCTTTCTTCCGGCTCTCCATCGCTCCCACCCCCTTTGCTTTGCACATATCTGTCTCTTTCTTGTTTGTTTTTGGGGCGCGATGGAGAGAGAGAGAAGCGTGCGCCCCCCCCCCCCCCCCCTGCGGGGGGGGGGAGGGTGGGGGGATTGCGCCTCATTCTGCAACTCGCAAGACTGCCTCTATCTCTTTGCCACACTTGCTTAGTTTTCGCCGCGGCGCAAGGAGTGGCCCAGAACGCGCACACACTGACCGAGGTCTACTTCGGACATGGCGAACGAGTGGGTCTCTGCCCAGCCTTCTCTCTCTCTCTCTCTCTCTCTCTCTCTCTCTCTCGCTCTCTCTCTCTCTCTCTCTCACACACACACACACATACACAGCTCATCTTTATACTCCAAAGCGTGACCAGGACACGGTCTGCACAGCCCGTCTGTGTGTGCATGTGTATATTAGTATTATCATTTTGTGCCCCCCCCCCCCCCCCCCCCCCCCCCCCACACACACACACACATCCCTGTTTCGTGCGTACCACAGAGATCATTCTGAACCTGGAGGGATTCCTGCCGGGCGATATCATCAACTGCACCAACACTCAACCAACACTGCAAGATGTACGTATAGTATATCATGTTACACTATTTATCATATCACTCTATCTCTATATATATATATGTATATATATCATCATCATCAACATCGCGACATCAAGATATCAACTGCACCAACACTCAACCGCACTTTCCAGGTACGTATTGCAGCAATAATCATATCCAAAAATTCTAAGCATTAAGCTCACCTCCCCGTGTGTTGCAACTCTGTATCTCTCTTTGTTTTCTCATGTGCCCAGACATTCGATAACGAGACAGAAGGCCGCGTGTTTCAAATCGTAATTTCAAATGCACCCGTGACTGCCCCCAAGCTCCTGCTCACGTACGACAATCCTAGCCTATCCTAGCCTAGCCTGTCCTGTCCTGTCCTAGCCTAGCCTATCTTATCCTATCCAGGAAATCCTATCTTATCCTATCCTGGAAAATTTCCTAGTTCTTGGGTAGAATCAACAAGGACTTCAAGGGCTTCGTCTCAGCTTCAGCCAATCTCGCTTCTTACGGCTTGTGAAGGGAAGTTGGTTCGAAAGCTCACACTAAGAGCTTTCTAATGAACTATTATGGTAACGCAGGTCTTTGGAGCAAGACACTCGGCTTTGAACGTAGCGCTGGAGAAGTCATTGTTGGTTGTACCCAAGAACTAGTAACAGGAACTTTGTCATGCAAGTTAACATGATTCCTGAAGGCACCAGCTAGAAGATGTTGATTATGAATATTATTTAATGTACATGAAGATATACACGTGTGTTGTAAATTAAGCGTGAGTACTTACTTACCTGCGTTGCTTGCCTTGCCTTTGCCTTTGCCTGTGCCTGGCTTGGCTGGCTTACTTACTCAATTTATATAATCACGTGCACTAGCAATCGGACGTTCCGTTCGCTGCATTATATACGTTAAGATATATACCTTGTGTGTGTAAAGTAAGCGTGAGCTACATACGCACTTGTATAATTATGTGCATGTACTATATGCATATGTATGTATGTAATACTATGAATGCATTGTGCAATGTAGCAACGGAGCTAGCCTGCGTGACATCCCGTACGTCCCAAATCTCGACATCACGCATGGTACATTAACATATATATATACATATATACATATATATATATATATATATATATATATATATATATATATAACATTCCGTTCGCCCCAAATGTGGACATCACGCATGGTACATACATACAATCATACATACTTGCGGCGCATCACGCATGGTGCGTACATACATACATACATAGGCACCCCCAAGGTTCGCCAAGTCACTCTTAACGAGGTACATACATACATGCATGCATACGTAGGAGGCCGTCGCCACTTGGTTGCAGTTTTTGAATATGCCTTGTCTGTTTCCTTTTTTGTCGTCTGCCATTATCCGTCTAAGAGATTTCATTTTTTTTGGGGGGGGGGGGGGGGGGGGGGCCTCTTCGGTCTCTCATGC
>WBZZ01002319.1:7500-30000 GCA_019918135.1 Paulinella micropora | reverse complement strand
TATTATTATTATTATTATTATTATTATTATTATTATTGTGGACACCGTGATAGCCCAGTGGTCAAGTTCTAACATCTGGGCCCTGTCGCCAGTTCGATTCCCGTCGGTGCACCAGTATTTTCATTGAACATACCGGTCCGTCTGGAAGTGTTGGAACTGCCCTTGCGGGGGTGTCATTAGAGCCTATCGTCAATTCTTCTTACTCCCCTCACGGGTGAGACGATGGAGGCGCATGTGCAGATTTGCATCAGCCATTGACAGAGAAGCACTATTATTATTATTATTATTATTATTATCATTATTATTATTATTATTATTATTATTATTATTATTATTATTATATCATTATTATTATTATGTACATGCGTTCTTTCCTGGTTGTTGCAGAGTCCAGCGTTCGAGGTAGAGTTCACGCTCATCTCAGTGATTGACGGTCTCTTAAAATGATGATTTCATTCATGATGATGATATTGATAATAGTTACAATAATAATAATAATAATAATAATAATAATATTGGTCTCATAACGGCCTTGGGCTTGTGGTTGTTAAATGTACACATTCTGTGTGTGTGTGTGTGTAGTAACTCCCGCAGGAGAATCTGACGAAAGTATCGCAAAAACGGGCAAACACGGCAAAAACGGCAGGAGCAAAAAGACCACAACCACCCCACCAGTTGGTCAACCCCCCCCCACCACCACCCCCACACACACACCGCACCAGTAGGAATACGTAGGTCAGCCGGCACTGGCAGTGAGATATTCCTAGCTTGAAGATACCACTAATGTACTAAGCAGGTTGTACTAATTTGAAGAATTACCTTCGCGTTTGTTAGTGTACGTATGTATGTAGACTTAGTATTTGAAACTGCATGATTATTTATGTCTGTACACGCTGGCTATCTATCTATGCAATGTTATCTATCTAGTTACGGGAAGGCTGATGGCATGGCAGAACTGCCAGCTTGCCAACGTCACCGACTGCAAGGCACCTCTGGTCTCTCTCTCTCTCTCTCTCTCTCTCTCTCTGTCAGTTCTCCCTCACCATGGGCATAGACCAGGTCAGATCAGGACAGGAAATTGAGATCAGTAATAATAATAAAAACTCTGCTTGCCGCCATAGGCTTTGAGCCCCTATCACTGTATGTATGTATGCATGTACGTGTGTATGTATCTATGTAGGTCACCGAGGAGATTCTAGATGCTAACGATGACTGCAACCCTCGCGAGGTGGAAACGCCCGGTAAACCATGTCTGTGTCATACGTATTATCTGAAGAAAAAAGGTAACTACCCGCAGGGTCCTGCCCTGAAAAGGTGGTAATAGTTTGCCATTTGCACCACATGGATCCGCTGATTGCGGTGAAAACGCCGCATTAAAGCTGAGTCTGCTCCAACGCCGGAGGCTGCAAGACGTATGAGAGGTTCTTGGTTGTTTTAAGTAATATGGAGCATGACTACTGGAAGAAGCGCTTTTGATCACAGTCAATTTTGGTCCTTTATTATGCCGCGTGCAGGGACTCGTTTGAGAGATATTGACAACAGGAGCTTTTGACACGTCTTAGAGCGTTTAACAAGTCTTAGAGCTTTCCGTTCAGAGCTATTCACAAAATCTATACACGTTCTAATTGAGTCTTGTTCAGCCGGGTTGCTGAGGACAAAGCGCTTGCTTGATATGATTCGATATGTTCTGTAATCTAACTAAGAAGCTCGCATCATTGTGTGTGTGTGCCCGTGCGCTGTCAGTGAATTAGTGCTGCGCACCAATCTGAGTCCGCTGTGACAGTGTTACTATTGTGTCCATCATGCGAGCTTGACGGGAAAGCCGAGTGTATGTGGAAATGTATATGTATATGTTACAATGCTATGTTTATGTAAATGCATATGCATATGTATGTGTGTAGGCGAGCTGCCCTTGTGCCCCAACATGCCAGGATACAGATGCAAATGCGTTGACAGTAAGTGAACCTTTCTCTGCATGGGCAACACATCATTGATCATAAATACAAGACATATACATACCAATTACCCCCCCCCCCCCCCCCCCCCCCCCCCCCCCCCCCCCCCCCCCCCTCTCTCTCTCTCTCTCGTCTCGATGTTCTAGGCTATCGTTCGTATCGTTGCGAGGACTGCCAGCTAGGCTTGAATACTGGACTTGGTACATGCATACATACACGCATGCATACATACATACACGCATACATACATACATGCATGCATACATAGGTGGGCATGCAGATATGGCAGACAAGCGCTACCCGGCCGACAAAGACCATACAGATATGGCAGACAAGCACTACCCGGCCAACAAAGATCACGCAGATTTGGCAGACAAGCGCTACCCGGCCAACAAAGATCACGCAGATTTGGCAGACAAGCGCTACCCGGCCAATAAAGAGCATACCGTGATCAACATGCACGACAAGCATCCTGGTCTTTCCTCGTTTGTGCCTGTGCAACAAATAGTAGTAATAATCATAATTATCATCATGCATATATAAGATTGCGAACGTGTTTTCTGGCTTGAGCGACCGTGCAGAGTGTATACAACGCTTACATAAAGCAGACAGTATTGCGTAGTTGAATACGTACATAAATATAGATGCGCATTGGTGACAGCCCTTGCAATTTGGGCTTAACTTATTATTATTATTATTATTATTATCTTTATCTTTATTTTATCTTTATCTTCCTGTGTGTCTTGAAAAATAGGCACGTGGGTAGGTAGGTAGGTGGGTATGTCACCCTTGGTGCCTGTTGTGGCTAGGCGATCCTGACGGTCAGACTACTCACATGGGTGTCCACGGGGTCACCCTTCATTCCACCACCAAAAATGCGGGAGCGGTCACCGTTGATAACCCCTTCGCCAAGTGGGATAAGAACGGGTGAGATTGAGCTGATCTATCTATCTATCTATAACTCTGCTCCGTGGGAACAAGAAATACATACGCAGATACATAGTATTATGTATGTGTGTGTGTGTGTGTGTGGCGTTTGTGTGCTAATTACATGTTAAAAATGTCTCTGTCTCTGTATGCATCTCATGTTCAGCGTCGAAGATGCGCTGGTTACGCTCGAAAAGATCAAAAAAGGTGAAGCTACCTACCAAGATTACCGCAAGAAAATGAAGGTCGAGGCGGAGGCCGGCGTCAGCAGCACCAAGAAGGTACATCGCAAGCCAAGTACATAGTGTTGCGACAATTCTAAAGTCGCTGTTTTTCTTGAAAGCCCAACAGTAGCTTTCAAATGGCGTGCTCAGCATTGTCGCATGCTAAGACCAAAAAGGGAGACCGGCCTTTTTTTTTTTTTTTTTTTGTTTTTTTCACGTTAAATGTGGAAGATCCAGTCTGAGCAGTGGATTCATTTACATATGTAATGCTATGCAATGTATGTAGATCCTGAAGCTGCAACGCATGCCGACCGACAAAGGAGCTCTCCTGATTCAGAAGGTATTAGCTTTTTAGTTTTTAGATTTTTTTGGGGGGGGGGGGTATAATAGCTCGTGTGCTTTTGTTTGTACTGGTATTCATGTTGCTTATGATTATAACGTATTGTCGACGGGATTCCTTGCATTGGCTGCTACTGTAGGGATTGGTTAACAAAGCCGCAGCATCTGCTGCTATCGTGACAGAGAAATAAATCGTTAATCGCGGCCGTAGTACATCGTTTCCAGCTGGTGCGCGCATGAAATCATATAAGCTGCAGCTTCAGATGTAACAGCAAGCATGACGAGTGAGTGTCATACTGAAATCTTATCAGCAAGTATAACTCTCATCACGTTCAGCAAGTATTATGTCATGAAGCCTAACTCTCATCAAGTTCATTAATTTTAACTCTCAAGTTCAGTCATTCTGACTCTCAAGTTCAGTAATTCTGACTCTCAAGTTCATAATTCTAACTCTCAAGTTCAGCAAGTATAACTCATCAAGTTCAGCCAGTTACAGCAACGGTTATGTCACGACTGAGTGTCTTGTTCGATGTGCTTGTATGACGTCAACGTTTCAGCTTCAACTTTTCTGACACAGATTACTTACAGTAATCATCCCCTGCTACTTAATTGCTAGTGGGTAAATGATGTCGGATCATTAAATTTAAACCAGTGTCCGAAAGTAGATAGAATTTTATGAAACCAGTGCGTGAAATTCAGTCACAGTTTTGAAATGTAGACTTTTAAGAAGTTAAGTAGTAGAAAATAGGTATGCTAGTGACAGCAGGAAAAAAGAATTTAAATAAAACCTTTGACTTGTCAAAGTTTCTGACTTTTTCAAGCATTAGCAAGCTGAAGCTGAGAGCCCACTGAGCGATGGTCACCTGGTGCGCAACGGAAAGGAAAGCCACTGGTAGTGTTTCGAGCGCGGCTGAGTTTAGTTGCACTGCTGTTTCCTCTTTTGTGACAGGCGTCACCCCTGGTAAAATATTGTAATATATACATGCTAGCTTTTCAGCTCTACTGACCATCGAACAAGTTTAAGCTCGGCCAGAGCCGTGTTCAATTGCTTGATTATATATTAAAAAGCACTAGTCTGTGTGCTGCGGGACTCTCAGGGTTGTGGTGCCTCAGTTGAAAAGAAAACGATGGTACTGATCGGAGCAACTTCACTGTGAGTCTGACTTGCCGCAATTACTACGTGACTGTACTATTCAACTGCTGTATTATAATACTAGCCGAATCAACACTATTTAAATATTATTATATGAAGTTAATACTGAGATGATTAGTTGAATATTAATGAGGCGACCAGCAGTGGGCGGCTATCCCCGCGGTGTCTAAGCTCGATCGCCAGAACGGCTCGGTGCGCGGATGGAACTCTATCCATAAGGAAAATGCAGCCTACGTCTTGCGATAAAAGAAATTTTAATCTTGCGGCCGTAAGAGCAAAGAGATGACAGACCCGTTTGCTAACCTCGAGCCGCCTACCGCTGAACTTCTCCCTCCTCTCCCACCTCCGCCGCCAGTCGTCGAGATCAAACAGCCTGCGGCCAAGCGACGCAGGACTGCCGCTCCGTCTCAAGCGAGCCTGGCACTGCGCCTGGCCGCGCCAGCGGGGCCGGAAGACCCAATGCTGCGCGATGACCCGAACTACAGGCTCCTGTGCGCTTATGGCCGCAGCGCCTTAATTGGACCTAAGCTCAAAAAAGCGCACATCAACTGTGACCAGAAAGCACTGCGCAGGCTGCCCAGACAGAAGCTGCCGCTGTTGCTAGACGAAGTCGAGGAAGTGCTGGAAGGCGAACTGTCTGGCTAGCTGGCCGATGCCGTGCTCAAGCAAGGGCTCGTCTGCCTCGAAAATCTGGTAGCAAACCGGTCGCGTTACCAGATCTCGGGCACGACCGATGCCTGCTTTACAAATGACAGGTGGTGTTTCTTGCTAGAAAGAGCCAAGCTGCGCGCGGGCATCGGGCTACCGCGCCTGTACCCTATGACAGAGCTAGCTTTGTTGACGGCGCAGACTGCCGCCATCACTCACGCCAAGAACACGATGTTTGTAGCACAGCCTGTAGCTAGCCAAGCTACAAATCTGGACGCGCCCGCGCCCGAGAAGTAGATCATTAAAAAAAATTTATTTTGTTGTGCGCCAATTAAACATCCCCCCTCCGGAAAAGAAAGATGACCGAAATGGTGAGCGACCTGTTTTCTCTTGAAAACTTTGCTCGGTCAGGCACGGCCGCCGCGTTTGCCTACGTGGCCGCCCCGGTCGTGATCCCCGGCAACACTTATTTCAGCCTCTCGGCTGTCCCCGGCTTGAGCGGCGTCGTCGTCGAAAAGAGCAAGGGGCTGGCGGTAGTGGCTTTCTTGACTGCCACTGCGATCGATTTAATCCAGTCGCGCGTGCTGAACCGCACGAAAGAAGGCAGGCTAGCCGCTTACCCTTCCCTCGCGGTGCACGTGGCCGGAGGAGGCCTGCTGTTTGCTATGCTGCCCAAGCTCATGGGCAGTGGCCAGTTTGGGCTAGTAGGCGACGGAGACGCTGCCAAGCAGCTGTTCTTGATCGGCGCGCTGTCTGAAGTCTTTTCGCAATATTTCTACGAAAATTACCTGAACCCTGCGGGCCACGGCCACTACCGCTTCTAAAACCAAAAAAAGAATCTTGTGTAGCTAGTCTAGAGTGAACAATGCCAATTGCGGAAGCTCTGTTGGCCTGGGCCCTGATCGTTACAGCCGCTATCATCGTGGTCACCTGCTGCAAACGACTCTTTCGTCATCCGAAGATCTCGTGCGACCTCGACAAGCCGCTGCCCACACACTACGTGACGCTCGATGACATCCTCCGTCGGCCTTACCAAGCGCCAAGCGCTGCAGAAGCTCTTTGCGGACCTGGAGACTGTGCTGGACAACTGGGGGCTGCTGTCTGCCGGCGAGAGCAAGGACCTGCGGATGCAGTGGAACTTAGGTCTTGAGCAGCAAGTTGCGACCGTTGAAAAGTTCTTTTTGCCTGCCTACAAGGACGGCAAGCTCGCCGCGTACATCCGGAGCGAAGCCGGCATATGGTTTGAGCTGGCCGCGAGTGCTCGTGCTCCGACTGCCGCCCTGCAACAGCTGCAGCAAAGATTTCTGGCCAAGCAGAGTCTGGCCAAGGACGCGCAGTTCCTGGGACAAATTACGCAAGTCATGGAACGCATCTGCCAAGTCATTGTCTTTTAAATAAAAAATTTAATTTTCGTGACTCACTAAGTTTAAATAAAGAAAGATGGGCAAGCGCGCGCGAGCGATGCACGAGCGGCAGACGCTCAAGAAGGCCGCCCGCAAGGAAGCCCATGGCGCCAAGAAGCAGCGCATAGGGCGCAGAAAGGCGGAGAGAAGGGAACGTACTCGTAAGGGCCTCCAACAGTTCGGCAAGACACTAAAGGGCATAGGCCAGTGGTACGGCAAACAGATCGACAAGGTGACCAACATCCCGAAAGAAGTGCTGGACACGACCGAACACCTCGGAGACAACGTCGAGGGCAGCCTCAAAGGGCTGGCGCTGCCGCTGGCGGTCGGCGCCGCGGCGATCGGGGCCGTCATGATCATGAAAAAATAAAAAAAATCTTCTTTGTCCTTAATATATCGTATACGATGTCTTCCGCCACCGTCGTCGTGCCCCCTAACAAGCAGCAAAAGGTTGCCACCGGTAAGAGAGCGCGCAACGGCCAGGAGATCTTGATTGACCCCGAGCACGCCCGTGCGATCAATGCGCGCCCTTGCTGGACTCAGACGGTCATGGGCCCCCCCGCCGCGACCACGGCGCTGAGCAACACCGCGTTTTTTAGCTTTATCTTGGAAAACAACCAGGCCGGCGCGATCCATGACGCGACGTTGCGTTTCAAGGTCACGTTCACGACCGGCGGCAGCCAGCCGACCGACTCGCGCGTTTTGCCGACCACTATGTGGTTCGAAAGAATTGAGTACCTCGACCGTCTGACGGGCACTGAAATCGCGCGCTACCACGGCGACATGATGCACTTGGTTCTCAATACGCTGCCGCAAGAAGCACTTGACCAGATCGCCGACATGGTCAACATGTGCCCCAAGACGGGCAAAGTCAGCGGCCGTCAGTGGGAGAACAACGCCGAGCAGTACTTTTACTTGCCGCTGGTGCACACCTGGCTGAACGGAATGGACTTGGACCTGAGCACGCTGCGTGGTGACCTCGAAATCAGGTTCTATCCGCGCGGTTCCATCTTTGTGGCGGCCCAGTCGGCAGTCAACGGCCGGTCCGCGCCCGCCGTGCCTTGCACTGCCAGCTTGGGCGAGATCCGTTTCATCACGGGCTGTACGCAGCTGCCGAACGGGATGCGCCTGGGCAGGAACCCACAGAAGATGGGCAAGGTCGCCGAGCAAAAATACATCGACTTCGTGCAGTACACGGCCTACGGCCAGAAAATCAAGGCATCCGACCGATTGGCGATTGACCTGGACCAATTCGCCCATCATTCCGGCGCGCTGTTTGTCTTCATCCGCAAATCAGGCGACCAGACTTCGTACAGCTACCTTGGCACGGACACAAACACCTACTACCCACAGTACACGTACGACACCACGGGGCGTTTGATGACCTACGACTCGTTTGGAGATTCGGCTACGATTGACTTGGAAGATGTCAACGGGCGTAGTCAGCTGGGCGAAGGGACCCCGATCGATGAACGCTTTTTCCGCGAGGAAACGATGGGACAGTTGGTGCGCAGCTCCTACCTGAAGTCCAACAGCGTGTACATGATCCCGTTTACCAACGACCCCAAGGCCATGTTAGACGGCGTGATGGACGGCTACAAGACCTTTACGGGCAACCGCGAGCGCCTGGTGATCAACGCTGGCCTCGCGCCGGTAGCGTCGACCGTCACGTACAAGTACGGGGCTTGGTACGCCAACACCGCGGTGTTTGCCCTGAACGACACCAACCGCCTGACCGTGGACTTCAAGGGCGTGACGGTGGCAGTCCTTGACATCGACTCTGACCTCACTTTTGCCAGAATTACCGACAGGCGCTACACGTCGCCCGCCACAGCCGCGCTGACATACCTCAACACTTTGCTTGCTTCCAGTAGCTGGCTGCGCTCGTGCGGGGTCAAGATCAAGTTCAGCAACACGCGACCTAGCGCAGCCAACACGGTCGACTGGGAGGTCAGTGCGGCGATGGAGTACACTGCGTCCATCACGGACTTAAATGACCAGCCCGTGCTCTGGTCACGCGGCGACTTCCACCAGCTTAAGCTGAAGTTCCAGCAGGCGCCGGACACATCCGCGGCTACTTACAACGCCCAAGAAGAGATGGTTGTAGCCGCCACCGTATCGGGCAGGCGCGGAGTCATTGACGGATTGTATGACATTACGATTTACTCCGCCTATTTCAAGTACTTGCACGAAAGCAATGGTAGCCTGGAGGTGGCCTCGGTTTAAAAATTCTAGATCACGTATTTTAATTATTAAAGCGAGCAAAGTCAAAAAAATGGAACCGCTCGTGGTAGCAATCATCGCCGTCTTAGTGGTCGGGGTGATCGGGTGCGTGTGTATTCTGTACTTCCCAGTGAGGTGTCCGGACGAACAAGCGGCGGCACCGGCCGGCCCGGAAATCATAAACTATTAAGAATGATATTTCATGATTTTCCGTGAAATCACAAAACTTCTTTTTGAGGTTTTGTGATTTTTCCCAGTTTATTGACTAAAAAAATAAATCTTGTATTGCCCTATCATCAACAAAGGACAAAGGCAAAAAACTAGAGATGTCTTCCAACTGCGCGACTTGTGGACACGCTACCACCGCTGCTGCTCCCGCCAAGCCCGAGCGCAAGCCCCGCGCGCCGTCCGCGTACAACACCTTTTTCAAGGAGCAGATGGCCACGCCCGAAGTCAAGGCCATGGCGCACAAAGAACGCATGGCGTACATCAGCTCGAAATGGAACCAACAGAAGGCGGCTGCTCCTGCTTCCGCGTCTGCACCCCAACAGGGATCGGTACAGGCTCAGAGCGACGCACTGCCAGCTGGCCGCCCGGCCCTCGTGCGGTCCCTCTGACCAGCGCACAGAAGGCAAGACCAAAGGCGTCGCTCAAGTGATCTGACTCCGTGAGGCATTTAGTCTCGCCAGTTACACTGAACGATTCTATTAAATTTTGTGCCAATACTTTAGATTGAACTTTGTATTTTCCCTTGACTCGACCGGATATCGTCGGCGTAAGTGAGAAGAAGCACGAAAACTTGAATGAGCTCTGATAGAAAAGTAGCTCCTTGGCACTGAGACTGAGCATAGTTGCGCCGGCCGCCGCTTGAATGAGCAAATTGTCCGGACAGGTATTTGCTCTCCCGAAGTTTTGATCCTCTACTACTTCTACGTCGGCGTTATACAGTTCCTCAATCGCGCTAAGGCATGCGAACAGGGACTTGGTCTTGAAGGAGTCAGTGTCAGTCTGTCTGGCTATGTCCAGAACGTTGGCATACGTGACTGAAATGGCGTTGGTACGGTTGTCCTTTTCGAGCACCACGACACCCAAGTTTCTTAATCCCGGATCGATTGACACGATCTTCATTCTTTTTCTCCGTCCCTTTTGTTTTTAATAATGCAAGACGAACTTTCTTTTTTTTGTATCACACGTCCTCGTACCAAGACAAGCTCAAGTGCACGTCTGCCGACCCGGAAGTAGTGCTGGCCGCGATACAAAGTACTTCTCCCGGCCCGATAGCGATATTGAGCCTGCTCAGGTCCAGGCTGGCAGACGCCGAGCCACTGGCCGACACGACGCACGCGGCCGCCGCATTGCCAGTAGACACCGTGACCAGCGAAGCAGAGTATTCGGTATTCGAGGCCGTGTCGTGGTTCGCGTAGGTCGGCACGCTGCCGAACGTGGCTTGCGTGAGCACTCGGATGATCACGGGCTTGGTGCCAGACACGGCCGTAGCAGTCAGCAGGATCGGGAACAGCAGGTCGTTGTTAGGGAGAGCGCCAACTAGGCTCTTGTTGCGGATCACAAGCACGTTCTGTTCGGTCGTGCCAATCGTCTGCACGTTGGTGCGCGCAAAATTAATGCCCAGCTGCCTCACGGGGCCTTCGACCATGACGCCGACGCTGGCGGTGCGCACCATGCCTCCCGCGCCGGTGGTCTTGAGCCTGAACGGTAACGATGCGTTGCTGAGCGAAGGCACCGTGTTGGCGCCAGCGTACTGGATTCGGTGCACCGGGACAAGCACCCCATCCGACTGCCTCTCGACAGAGAACGTGACGGCCCCAAACCCTAGGTACTGCATCTGGATCTGGAAGATGTTGCCCTTGGCCCAGTCCTTGCGGTCCATGTCGTCGTCGCCGCCCAGGCAGTTGTTGAGGTTCCAGTCTTTCTGGTCGACGTAAGTGTCGACAGTCGCGTTGCGGTGCAGGATCCGCAGCCTGTTGGTTCGCGTCTGGTCCTGCACAAAGAAAAACCCGTTGTTGTCGTCGCCTAGGCCGGCCATGGCCGAATTAGCCACGTTGGCCGTGGCGGGGAACAGCGCCGTGAAGCGGCAGACGAGCCCTTGTCCCGCGCGGTACTTGCAGCGCCTGAGCGTCTCGGCCTGCGCGGCGCCGCTGAGCGACAGCAGGCCGGCGGCGGTGGTCACTGAGCCAGCGGTCGCGAACTTGCGTGAGTTCAGGGTGCCCGTGTACGGGAAAGTCTCCTGCACTAGCGGGGTAGACTCTGCGACCTTGTGCTCTCCGATTGCAGTGACCATGGAAGGAAGTGGTTTGGTTTCGACCACATCCTCCAGGCGCATACGCTTGTTGCCGCTGAGCGTCAGCATTTTTTTTCCTCTTGTACTAGACTAGTGACAACATTTATTTTTTTTCTCAGAAATGAGCGGCCTGCGCAACATTTCGGAGATGAACATCCTGGTCCGCAGCAAGGACCGCGACCGGGTGCAGGGCTCGGGCGATCCGGCCGAGTTCCGGCTGTCGCTGTCGGAAGCAATCCAAGGCAGATACAAGCTCATTTGGGCGACGATCCCGAACGCGACGTACAACATCAACTCCAAGAACAACAAGCTCTACTTAAACTCGACGGCCACGGGCGACGTGACGATCACGATCCCGTCACAAAATTACACTTGCGAGACACTGGCCGACACACTGCAATCGCTTTTAATCAACGAGGGCTTTGTGCAAGTAGGACAATCGATCGGGGTGGCGTATCTCGACACGAAGCTCAAGCTGCAGTTCACACTGTCCGCGGCGGCAGAGTTCAAAATCTACAGCAAGAGCGGCGACGACAGCGCGCACGCGGTGCTAGGCTTCCCGACTTCGGCCCAGAACGAGCTCTTTGCACTGACGTCGGGCCAGGCCACCGTCCTGCCACAAGTCGTGGCCTTGGGCCTGCCGACTTCGCTAGGCATCAAGATCAAGGAGTGCAGCAGCCTGGCTTACTCGACGGGCGGCAACTACGAGGAAGTGTCGCTGGCGGGCGCGGTCTCGCGCGGCTCAAAAGTGCAGTCGGGCAGCCTGATCATTCCTTTCCTCGCGAGTTCGGGTGGCTACCAGTCGTCGGCGCAGGACCGGCACGACCAGTACGTGGTGTTTCCGACGCTGACGAAGTACTTGCACCTGCAGGTTTGCAATCCTGACACCAGGGACAAGGTGGACTTGAATGGGGCGGACTGGGAGATGCTGCTGTCGAAAGCCGGCTGCTGATCGAGTGGCCGCCGGCCCAGCAGTCGCACATCTTTTTTTTAAATCTTGCAGTTTCCCACCACCAAAAGTAAAGATGGACGAGGATAAAATCCTGGCGATGCGGTCGCATTCGAACGAGAACCATGACTCGGACGACTCGGATGTCAAGCGAGAGGAAGAGAAGTGGTCTTCGAGGCACGAGCAATATTTTGCCAGCGTGGTGGACGAGTGTGCCCTGCACGCGCGCCTCAACAACTCGGCCGGCTACTACTACTACAACCGCTTTTTGTTGTTTGGCTTACTGTCTACGATCGTGCCGGCGATCTGTTCGATGATCGTAGGAAATTTCGGCTTCAAGGCGTGTGAGGCAGGCCGGGCGGGCTACGACTGGGTCAGCGTGACCTGCTGATCGTAGTAGCCATCATCTCCGGCACCAACAGCTTTTTCAACTTTGGGCAGAAAGCAGAGCGCCACTTCTCCTGCGAGATCCTCTTTGAGATGGTTAAGAACGAACTCTCAGTCGAGATGGCCAAGAAGAGGCGCTTTAGATTAGCAGCGGACGTGCTGTTGGTCAAGATTACCATGGCCCTGGAGAAAGTGCGTTCGAACGAGCAAGTTATACCGGGCGTGGTGCTGTGGGCGCACCGCCTGGACCGCGAGAAGCTGGCCAAAGCGCGCGCGCAGATGGTCACGAGCGGCGACCCGGTCAGGATCCACCACGGCACGCCATGACGCTGGGCAGGCACTTGATCCCGATGCCTACTTAGCTGATAGTGCAGACTTTGGGACACAGCTCGCAGCAGTTGGAAGCGAAGGCGGCCTTCACGAGCTCCCAGATGACGTCGACCACGGGCGGGATCAGCTTGTCCACGTTGTCGTCGGGACACAAGTCACTAGCACAGAAATTAGGATCTGCTTCTTCTCCTCGCCCGTATGATTAGTATATAGTGCAAGTACTTGACCCCGTGAACAATTAACGCCGGCACTGCTCTGCCAGCTGAAATCGCTGTAGCTGCGCTTGAGCTCGAGTGCGAGCTCGTGCGAGGTTACGGTGATGGACTCTGGCGACGAGGGCATCAGCCGCTGTTCGGTCTTACGTCTTTGCAACATAGTTAGTCTTTGTTTTGCGCCATAAGAAAAAAAATATATCCTCTTTCCCTCTTATAGTATTAAAAGAGATGGCCTTGCTGAAACTGGACAACAGGCAGCTGAACGAATTATGGACACTGAAGAAAAACTGCTCGTGCCGGAAGCATCGCGATTTTGTCTCTTCCCGATACGGCGTCCGGACCTGTATTCATTCTATGAAGCTTCCCTGCGGTCGTTCTGGACAGCAGATGAGCTAGACCTGAGCCGGGAACAGGCCGATTTCAAGAAATTGAGTGCGGACGAGCAGCATTTTATTAAGATGGTGCTGGGTTTCTTTGCCTCGAGCGACGGCATCATCCAAGAGAACCTGGCCGCCAATTTTTTGGCCGAGGTGCAGTATTCCGAAGCGAGACTTTTTTATTCTTACCAGATCTTTAACGAAGCGGAACACTCGCGGACCTACAGCCTGTTGATCGACACGATCATCAGCGACCAGCCAGAGAAGGACAAGCTTGTTCAATGCAATCACGCAAGTCCCGACTGTGGCCCAAAAAGCCAAGTGGGCGCTGCAGTGGCTCAGCCCGGCCCGGTCTTCGTTTGCCGAGCGGCTGGTGGCGTTCGCTTGTGTGGAACTTGTCCAGTTCGCCTCTTCTTTCGCCTCCATCTTTTGGCTGAAACAAAAGCATCCGGGCCTGCTGCAGGGCCTGTGCACCAGCAACGAGTTTATTGCGCGGGACGAGACACAGCACGGCTTGTTCGCGTGCCACTTGTACAAGCACCACGTGTCGAACAAGCTGCAGATGTCGCGCATTTTCCAGATCGTGGCGGGCTGTGTCGAAGTCGAACGGAGGTTCATCAGCGAGTCGCTGCCGGTGGCCTTGCTGGGCCTGAACGCGACGCTGATGGAGCGGTACGTGGAGTTTGTGGCGGACGGCCTGCTGCAGAACTTGGGCCTGAGCGAAAAGCTGTACGGAGTGGCCAAGTGCCCTCTGCCCTTCATGGAGCAGCTAGGCGTGGTAGGCAAGACGAACTTTTTCGAAAAGAGAGTGAGCGAGTACGCGCGGGCGCCGGCCAAGGAGCCGGAATGGGGCCTAGACCAGGACTTCTAGCCATTGATGGTGCAGGCATCTCTACGACTGTCTCTTCTAGTGCCATTTCGGCCTCGACGGCCGCGTGGGCGGCAGACTCGGCGGCCGCCTCCGCCTCCTCTTCTTGCTGGATCAATTGCTTGATCTGCAGGCGCGTCTCCTGCAACCACAGACCTTTTCACAGAGCGCGATCTGCAGCTGTAACTTCTCTCGCTCTACGGCCAGTATCCGGCGGCGGGCTAGGCACGTGGCCAGCTCGTACTCTTTGTCGGCTAGTGCTTGTCGTAACGCGTCCATTTTTAATTAAAAAATACAGACTCGAAAGAAAAAAAAATCAGCCCGGAATCTCGGTAATAGTCACCCTGCCCTTTCATAAACAGCAGCCCACCAATAACAAGTTTCCAAGTGACAGCGCCTTGTGTCGCCGTAAGCTTCGAACCAAATATATTCGTTCGCTGCCACTTCCATGATCCCGACAGGCTTAGCGAAGTGTTAGCGCCCGTTGCCATAGAGCCCATGGGCGCCCCGTTACCTCAAAATTGGCTTCTGTCTGTTGTACGCCGGTGCTCGAGGCGGGTCTCACTGAATTCCTTTCGACCCAGACATCGTAAAAGGCGCCACTGGTCGGCGGGTTGTTGGTAGCCGCTGCCGAAGTAATAAATTGAACGAGGCAGTGATCAGCCATTTCCTGGGCATACCGGACGTGTTCTGCAGGTCGTGAAGCCGTTAGCATTGCTTACAGTGATGTTGCCGTACACGGGCGCCAGCCTCACTACGCCATCGACCGGGATCTTCCTGCCAGTTCCACTATTAACAGAGACGGTCGTGTCGCTCGTCAGCCAGTGGCCACGGTCCCAGGTGCCCAGCTCGAACTCGCCGAGGTCGTTGAGCTGGAGCACGCGATCAGTGCCGGCAGAGGGCAGCGCGCTCGGCAGCTTGAGTGCAGAAGAGCCAGAAGCTGGAGCGGAGAGCGTGCTGGTGCCTCCCGCGCCACTGAGTGACAGCGAGCTAGCAGCCCCTGTCGCTAGCTGGCCACCAGAATCGAGGGTCACTAGCGACGTGCTGCCTGGCAGAGAGGCTGGCACCTTTAGTGAAGAGGCACTTAGCTGCCCCGCAGAGGTCAGCGACGTCAAAGAAGTGCTGGCGGGCAGCGCGCTGGGCAGACTCAGTGCGACGGTCCCGGTGCTCGCAATCGTGCTGGTGCCGATCGTCAGTGGTGACGTGTGAGCATGCGAGTCCACGTAGCTCTTGTTGGCGCCGTCTGTCCCGTTTGCGGGGAGTGCTAGGTTCTTAACTCTGAGAGCAAGCCCGCTGTAATCGAAGCTCAGTGCGCTGATCTGGAAGTAGTTATTAACGCCACTATTTTCAGTTACTATCAACACTGCATACCGACAGATCACGGGCGCAGTAGGTGTAAAAGCGGTTTCTGTAGCGTCGGCGAAGTTGTAATTTGTTGTCTGTGCTTGCCAGGTGGTCCAAGTATTGCCGTCGTCGCTGACTGCCATCACCCACTTGCGAGGCGATCTTTGTACAGAAGTAGTGATGTAGTACGCGGTCAGCCGCACTTCCGCCCCGAAATCGAGCTGGATCCACTCCCCATTCACGTTCGAGCCTCCCACTGTCTTGAACTTGTTGCTGGTGTAGGCACCAGTTGAGGTGTTGTAGACGCTCAGTGGTGTACACCAGAAAGTACCAGTGCCGTTACTATCAAACGCCTTATAAGGGACGGACGTACCGAACGAGCCACTAGCGCTCACGACGAACGTTTGACTGCCCGACGTCCAGCTCGCGGATGTCATGCCGTTCGGCATTTTGCTACCGCTGGGAGAGTCCGTAAAAGCAAGACTGTGTCCAACCGGCTGTGCATGTGCCAGGCTGCCGCTGCCATCTACCGTGACTAGCGATACCACGGACGGCAGACCACTGAAAGTCTTGATGGCGCTGGAGCCTGTGCCAGGAGCGGAAAGTGTGCTGGTGCCTCCCACCCCGCTGAGCGACAGCGAGCTAGCAGCGCCTGTATCGAGCTGGCCAGCGGAGTCGAGTGTCACTAGCAAAGTACTGCCTGGCAGAGAGGCAGGCACCTTGAGCGCAGAGGCACTTAGCTGCCCCGCAGAGGTCAGCGACGTCAGAGAAGTGCTGGCAGGCAGCGAGCTGGGCAGGCTCAGCGCGACCGTCCCGGTGCTCGCGATCGTAGAGGTACCGATCGTCAGCGGTGACGCATGCGCGTGTCCGTCTACGTAAGCCTTGTTGGCAGCGTCGGTGCTGACTAGCGGCGCCGCTATGTTCTTGATCGCGGGGCACGCTGTGTAGTCAAAGCCAAAGTGGTTGATCGCACAGAAGCTAGAAGCCCCTGCGCCCATGATGGAAGCAACAACTATGGCCACGTAGCGGGCAGCCCTTGCGTTGTCGATCGGAGTGAAAGTGACTGAAGTATCGACTATAAAGGGGAACGACGCATATTGCCACAGCGTCCAGGTAGTGCCGTCCAACGACGTGCCCACCCACCACTGTTTCATTGCTTTACTCAGGCCGCCGGTCTGGCCCTGCAGACAGTACTTCTCCAGTATGACTCCAGTGCCAAAATCTAGCTGGAGCCACTCTCCTGAGTACACTACACCCGAAAACGTTTTGCTTGCATTGGAGGTGTAGGCGCCGCTAGTGGCATCGTAGGTACCAGTGTTGCTCTGCCAGGAGGAGCTTGAGCCAGTATTGAAGCCGTCGTACGCGTTGCCGTTCCCAGAAGTGGACGCGCTCGCGACCAGGCCGTTCCAGCTGTTACTCGTCATGCTGTCGGGCTTCTTCACGTATGAAGTGGCTACAAGGCTCAGACCATGAGAGATGGCCTGGTCCCCGTACAACAGCGAGCCGTCGGAGCCCAGCGACACCAAGCTAGTACTGGCGGGCAGCGAGCTAGGCAGGCTCAGCGCGACCGTCCCCGTGCTCGCGATCGTGGAGGTGCCGATCGTCAATGGTGTCTTCGAAGTCTGCGTGTCCACGTAGCCTTTGTTGGCGGCGTCGGTCACGTCTGAGGGTGGCGACAGGTTCCTCGGCAGATACACGTAGTCGTTGAAATCGAATTTTAGCGAGGCTATTTCGTTGACGACCCGGCCGACCAGGTTGCTAGAACCAGCGACTATAAATACCATTACCACATACCTGCCAATTGCCGGGCTATAGGAGCAAACGTCTTTTCCTGGCTCGTGGTGAACGTCTGTGTCACGTTCTGGTCGTGCCACAAAGTCCAAGTAGAGCCGTTCGTGCTAGTAGCAATCTTCCACTGGCCGGGCGCATACGAGGTCGCGGAATTTATGCTACTGGCAGAAGTAACGTAGTACTGGGTCAGTTGAACCACCCTACCCAAATCGAGCTGTAACCAATTGCCATTCACAAAAACGCCACTGATAGTCTTGCCAGTTACTCCCAATGAGCCACTCCAAACGCCCGTAGTAGCGTCGTAAGGGCCTGTGCCCATGTGTGTAGTGCTGACGGAGTTGTCGAACGCGAGTCTAGCATCATACGAGGGGTTGTCCCCGTACCTCCCGTCCGAGCTCGCTGTATAGGTGTACATATCGGGGCTGACCCAGGGGTTCGTAGTCATGTTGCTCGGCATCTTGCTGCCAGTGGCAGCCAGGCCGAACATCAAGTTATGGTAGATCATATTACCACCAGCTTGCATCGCGCCACCAGACGTTAGTGACATCAGCGCTGTGGTGATGGGCAGCGAGCTCGGCAGCGAGAAATTGCTTTGAGACATTTCGTACGTGCTAGGGTTGTACTGCAGCACCATCTTGCCTGAACCGCTCGCTTGGCCCGACCTCACCGGCCTGATGGTGGTCGAACCAGATGTGCTAACAGTCATGTCCGCACCGCTCGCGTTCAGCACGATCGCGTTTGTTGCAGGTACCGACAGGGCGCTATCGCACCCGCCAATCGCAATGCTGTCCGCCCCCAACACGGCGCCCGCATGTGACCCGATAGCTACGGACCGCGCTCCTTGGTTTGTAGTGCCCGCATAATATCCTATCGCCACGGATCGCTCCCCTTGGTTGGCATTGCCAGCCATCGCGCCTATGGCCACGGCACTGCCACCTTGGCTCTCGCTCCCAGCATTATCTCCTACTGCGACAGCACCTGAGCCTTGCGTATCCATCCCAGTATAATCGCCTATCGCTATGCTGGCGCCCCCCTGCTTCATGTCCCCGCCGGCCAGGTAGCCTACAGCGAGCGCGCCGCTAGCCTGTCGGAAGAGATCCTCTATCGTCTTGGTGTTGATCACGCCCGTTTCCTTCACCAGTATGCCGCTAGTGACGGGCATGGGCAAGAAGTCGCCCTCCGCGTAGCTCATGGCACCGTCCGCTCCGGCCGCCAACAGCTTCGTACTTGCAGGAAGGGAGGCCGGCAGCTTGAGTGCACAAGACCCACTGGAAGGAGCCGAAAGAGTGCTGTTGCCGCCAGCCCCTGTCAGCGTGAGCGTCGACGAGCTTAATTGGCTGCTCAGGCCTAGCACACCGTCCGGGTCGACCGTCACCAGCTGCGCGGCCGAGGCGGGCAGAGGGTTAGGCAGCCTCGCGAGAGTGTCAGGGATCGTCGTAACCGTAAAATCGGTGTCCATGAGCACGATCGCGCCATTGGCATTTGGAGCCAAAGACGGCTGCTTGAGCGTCCTGTCCTTGACCGCAAAGATCGAGCCGTCTGGATCCATGGTCACGACACAGTCGTTTGGGTAGGCATGATCGACGGGAACTTCACCGCTCCTGCCACCGCGTGGTCGACGTACGCCTTGGGCGCCAGCTGAGAGGCCTTGGTAGGGTAACTAGTGTTCTCGATGCAGCCTGCATTGTATAGCTGGTAGTCGAAAGCCAGGCTCCGCATGTACCAAACTCCCGCCCCGTTGTTTTTAGTGCAGATTACGCGCAGGTACCTGGCGTAATCGGCCGCGGTCGCTGGCGTGAACGTGCGCAGGCTGTCGCCTACAAAGGTCTGGGCCGTCTGGCTGTCCCAAGTGAACCAACGGCTGCCGTCCGCGCTGTAAGCAATTCTCCAGTCCCTGGGCGCGGTAATAGCACCCGCAGACGTGAAGTGGTAAGCAGTGACTTTGGCGTGCATCGGTAGATCGAGCTGGAGCCACGCGCCAGGCACAGGGAGATTATCGACCATCGTCTCGATCATGGCAGTGTAGTTGTTGCCGCTGTAGCTGTCGGGAGCAGTTGTACCCCACAGCGTCGAAAAGTCACTGTCAAAGGCCAGGTAGGCCTGGGTGGAATTGCTAGAGGCCGAGGCCACAAAGCCAGCGGAGCTGTTAGAAGACATCCCGGCCGGCTGGTTAGTTTTCGCTTCGGTGTCCAGCGTCAAGGTAATCAGGTCCGCTAGATCCACCAAGTGCGGGTTCCCGGACGTAGTCAGTCTGTGAGCAGTATTAAGCGCTACCGCGTCGTTCGCGGCCACTCCGCCCGCCGCCCATCTCACGCCCCCGTCGCCGTCCGAAACTAGGACGTCGCCGCTCTGTCCGTCGACCGGTAGCACAAAGTCGTCGGTCGCACCGTCGAGGCGCCGCCGCTTGTACGACCTCGCAACTTCCATTTGTTGCTAATTAAATAATATAACAAGAGGAGAAGTTTTTTTAATTAGTTTACAGAATCTCGTCTAGAAAATTGTCGACGAAGCGCATGCGTTCTTCCCAAGTGTCTCCACCAGGGATATCACGAGCGGGGTTGATGCAGGCGCCGTCGCCATAAGGGCGGCACACGAGCGAGGCCAAGTCCCGAGGATCCCCCTTTTTACAAGTTCCGGACCAGTAGAGCTGGCCTTCAAAAAAGCAGGCGCCGCAAGTAGGACAGACGGCCAGCATACCGGAACACTGTTATAGTATTAAAACAGAGAATTAAAAAAAGTCCTTTTAATTAGTCAAAACGCTGCGTCTCTTCTCGTCCACTAGCAGGAAAAAACGGGCAAGACACCGGTTGAGCTTTTGCTCCGCATTGTCCCAGTAAGTGTCCCTGACTCTTTTGGCACGCCTCAATAACCGATTCCATGAAATCCCGTAATTCTCCTCAGTGTGCACTGCAAGCTCCCATAGCTCGCGCCACGGTTCGCACCGACCAACAGTGGGCATGTACAAGCTAGCTAAGCGGGTTTTGTTGTACAACGACCGGAGCATATCCTTGTTGCTGGAATTCTTCCACGCGCCAGCCTCCAGTGGTTCGTAATACGATGGATTGACGTATCCCGCGACCAAGCTCGCAACAACAGCCGGAATACCGTACTCCTCCTCCAGTAAACACAGACCCGCGTGTTCCGCGGCGACCAGACCAGCAGCATCCTTTACCACGGGGTCGTCGATACGCTTGGCCAACAGCATAGAGTCCAGCGCAGAGTAGGTTTCTTCCCCTCCCGACTTCCAACACGTAGGCGGAAGCCCTAGATAATATAGAGGCTCGCGGTGCAGAGCAAGGGTTCTATCCGATATAGACAGCAATGCGGTGGCGAACGGCTCGCCCGGCAGAGCTTCGCGCGGGACGGTACGAGTAAGCGGGGGCAACTCCAGGCGGCGTCGCTTGAGGGGCCGGGCGTCCGTCCCAGCGGCCAGTCGTTTGTTCCGTAGAACTAGCATCATTTTCGCGCGATGGCACCTAAACATGAAAAATCAGATTGAGTAAAAAAGCAAGAAAATTTCCACTGTTTTGCGGCGCGGTAAATTTCCGAGAAATTGACCGCAAGATGTGGCGATTGGAAAAATGGCAATATGTTCGTTCAGGCTGCTAGCCACTTCTGGTCTTGCTTGTGTCGAAGATTATGATAGAGGTTCGGTGACGAAACGGACCAGCTTAGGTTCAGGTTTGTGGCCTGCCGGACTATGTGTATATCACTGCCTTTTTGTACCATATCACTGCCTTTTTGTACTATATCACGATATTTCGGCTATATCACTGTATTTGGACCCTATGGGACAAAAAGGCAATACGTGCCTGAACCAACCAACAGAACAAAACGCGAAATTTTCCCGCAAATCCCGGCCTGCAGCTAAAAGCTGGACATGGCAGGTCCCCCCTCCCCGCGGTGGTCCAAATCCGCCCTCTGTGCCTAATTAAATTCTCGACTGCCTGGACCGCTCCTTTGGACCACAAGGCTCCAAAGGCGGTCCAAAGCGCCAAAAGAACAGACTAGAAAAATCCGGGCGGATTTGGACCACCGGGTGACAGTCGTGGCAGTCTCGTCGAGCGAACTCACTGTCTCGTCGACACCGTCAGCTGCTCGACGAGCGCGTGGTCCACAGCGGTCCAAAAAAGATATACGTCCCCACGTCCGATCCGGACCACACACCGCAGAGGAGGGGGGACCCACCGCCAACATGATCCAGGCAGTCACGCGAGGTGACGCACTGGTTCGATCGATGTGTGTGTGTGTGTGTCGTGGTCCAAACCGGCCAAAATAAAATATACGTCCATGCGTCCGATCCGGACCACCAGTCGAACGGCCGAGAGGGGAGGGGACCCACCGCCACCATGACACAGGCAGTGTGTCGTCGGTACTGACCTCGGTGTCGACTGGTGGTCCAAAGCGGTCCAAAAAAGATATACACCCAGACGTACGATCCGGACCACCACCGCGAGAGGGAGGGGGATCCACCGCCAACATGATCCAGGCAGTCTACCGCGTGATAATACACTTGTTTGATCATGGTTGCGGTAGGTCCCTCCCTCTTGCGTGGTCGACGGGCGTGTGTGGTCCGGCGTGGTTGGGAAAAGATATACTGCATTGGTTCCGATTTGGACCACGCGTCGACTGTACCTTGGTCCCGTGCCATCGAGCGAACTGGCGTCTCGTCGACACCGTCAGCTGCTCGACGAGCGCGTGGTCCAAGGCGGTCCAAAAAAGATATACGTCTCCGCATCCGATCCGGACCACACCCGTCGGTCGCGCGAGAAGGAGGGGGGTCCCACCGCCAACATGATCCAGGCAGTCTACTAGGGGATGCTACACTTTTTTGATCATGGTTGTGGCGGGTCCCCCCCTTCCCGTGTCACCTGGTGGTCCGGCGTGGTTGAGAAAATATATACTGCCTGGGTGCCGATTTGGACCACCTACCGTCGGCACTGTGAGAGTGTCGACTGCACTGTCACAGTCCCGACGGTAGCGAGTGTGTAGCCAGTGTGTGCCCAGTGTGTTGGTAGCTGGTACGTAGCTACTGTGTTGGTAGCCAGCGAATAGAGGAGTAGCCAGT
>WBZZ01002318.1:87500-110829 GCA_019918135.1 Paulinella micropora | reverse complement strand
TCTATCTAATCTATCTAATCTATCTATCTATCTATATCTCTCTCTCTCTCTATCTATCTATCTATCTATCTATCTATCTATCTATCTATCTATCTATCTATCTATCTATCTATCGATCTATCGATCTATCGATCTATCTATCTATCTATCCTATCTATCTATCTATCTATCTATCTATCTATCTATCTATCTATCTATCTATCTATCTATCTATCGATCTACATATCTTTCATCATCTATCGATTAGGCTACATTCAGCTGACGTGGTATGATAACTACCGCGACGCCTCCATCGACCTCTACTCTATCGATCTACATATCTTTCCATTCATCGATTAGGCTACATTCAGCTGACGTGGTATGATAACTACCGCGACGCCTCCATCGACCTCTACGCGACGCAAACATCCTGCTGAACAACCCTGAGGTAACTATCAATCTATGCATGTATGTATGTGTATGCATGTATGTATAAATGTATTGTATGCATGTATGTATGTATTGTATGTATGGTATGTATGTATGTATGTATGTATGTATGTATTGTATGTATGTATTGCATGTATACATTTAATTTCATGTAATGTCATGCATGTATGTATATGTGCTTGCATTGTATGTATGTATTGCATGTATGCATATTAATGTAATGTAATGTCATGCATGTATGTACATGTGCTTGCATGTATGCATGTATGTAATCTAAGTATTTATTTATTGTGTAGGTATGTATGTATATGTATGCATGTACGTATGTGTTGTATGTAATCTGTGTATTTATTCATTGTGTATGTATCTATGTATGTAATTGTATGTATGTATATGTATGTATGTATGTATGTATGTATGTGTTGTATGTATGTATGTGTTTGTACGTATGTACGCATGTATGTATGTATGTCTCGATGCATGCAAGTGTGTATGTATCTATGTATATGCCACATCTTCATGCATGTCTGTATGTATCTATATCTAAGTACTCCTTTTTTTTTTTTTTTTTTTTTTTTTTTTTTGTTGTTGTTGTGTAGGCTGTGGCTGTGGATCAGAACAAAGCCTGGGGGTGACCTTCTCCTACTGGAAGCGCGTGGTGCATAACGCGCCGGTGTGCAACAAGGCCAATTCGAGCCTCCACCAACGTAAGTCTATATATTATAGTATGAACGGGGCACACAATTTGTGACACAATTTCACGCATTTACGGAGGCAAGAATACAGTATGTACGGGGCATACAATTTGTTACACAAATTCACGCATTTACGGAGGCAAGCCCGCCGGTAGAAAGGTTTCCGGAAACATTTGGCCACTGGTTCAGTGTCTTTGAATATGTTTTAGTACCCTATAAACGGGCGATCACGGCAAAAAGTTTCATCCCATCCACCGAAGAAAACGGTCGTGGCCCATTCTCCCCATCCACCGTAAAACCCGGAAGGGCACACAATCCCTACCTAGAATCTCTTTTCATAGACCGTTTCACGCTGGCCAAGAAAGATGGTTTTGGGGAGCCTTTTGTTGTTTTGGAAATTAGTGGCACCCAAACTTCGTTAATCGGTGAATTTTGTCACAATTTGCTGACCAACACACCCAAAAAGGGCCCCCACTTTCCAAGCGTGAAACGGTCTATGTGGTTCGTAAACTGGGGCGCAGGTACCAATTTTATTCCCTTTCACCGCAAACTGGGCATAAAAAGTGATGCAAAGCGTCAGGGCAAGGCGCGAAGCTCACCGAACGACAAGGTTGGTGGCACCAATAGACCACCAATGGCGAAAAAAAGTGACGCAAAGCGTCACGGCCTTTGCGTCACGGCGAGCGCTAGAGGCGCGAAGCGCACTGTGCCGTGAAAATTCTTGTGCCGCGCCGGCCACCTTGTTATATGTAGTTACATGGCCGTGTGTGCAGCTTAGGCGATTTGACCTCTACGAATTGAAGCATTATATGGCTTGTATGCATAGATGTGTGTATGTATATGTATATGTACTAGGTGTGTGTGTGTTGACTGCATATTAGGGTAGTGTTCCTTTATGTGTGTATACATGTGTATTGCAGTGTGTGTGTGTATGTATGTATGTATGTAATGTATGTATGTATGTATGTAATATATGTAATGTATGTATGTATGTATGTATGTATGTGCGAATGTATATACGAATGTATGTACAGTATATGAATATCATGTCTTCTTCTGCAGGCTATCAACGGGGCTATCGAGTGCCGCGTTTGGAACCAAAACGCGCAACGACGCTTCGAGTTCTACAAGAAGATCTTGCCCATCTTTGGCGTGAATGAAACCCCGAATAGTGCGGGCTGCCAGGGCAACTGAGTCCAACAGGAAGAGGGACCTAAGGTTTTTTCTGTTGATAGTTCGCACTTTTGTGTACATGCAGATCTCGATGAGATCTTGCAGCGCTGTTAGCCTGTCAACCCCGCTCTTGGTTGGTTTCACTGGTTGAGGACAATTATGGCCTCTTGAGTCTATCGTTCCTATTACAGGTGCTGGAAAGAAGTCTTACTAGGTTACAATTTAGATGACTACTCTTCAGCTCCATGAAACTTAGCAGAGAAGCGTTCTTCAAATTATTAAAAGTTGTTCCTTGCTTCAAAAAAGTCTGACAAAAAGAGTTAGTTTTTAATTAATGTTACAGTATGTGGCAGTAACATTAATTAAAACTTAGTAATCATAGTAGACTAATACAATATTAACTTCAATATTATATGTGCCTGAGTTGGTCCCGCTGCATGAGAGCTGGTCAGCTTGATATCAATTCTATTTTCCTACCCTCACCTCTTACGCCGCGGCTTCCCTTGACTCATTTACATATTTAATCTTAATAATGTATGATAATATTAATAATAATTCATCTAAGTTCCGGATAGTAACTCGGAAGTGACGGAACTTGATTCAACTTGGCAACGGGAAAGACGTGTTCTGGTTTTCGGTTCAGATTAGTGTTTTTTTCCGTGATATTCTTTGATGGTTTTCAGTTCAGATTTAGGGTTTTTGCAGGCTACTGCCCCGGATATTCTTTGATTTCATTCATCAAGTTATTTACAACAGGTAATCACTAGTTTTTGTAATCATTAAACTTCAAGAATATAAAACATTTTTGTTTCATAGAAATTAATGTTTTGGATTTTTCAGTTTGTCTTATTCTAGTTATTCTCTAGATTCTAGCCATAAGGTCGGACAGTTGGAAGGATTCGCGATTGAATTCGCTTTCTATACTAGCTATACTACTAGTACTAGTACTCTAGCTAGTCTAACTGGTCTAGGTACTAGACCTACTAGACCTAGAAGACCTAGCTCACCTGTTGGCTTTTACTTTTTACAACTTGACTTGTTTCAAAGCTACACATCTTCAATCTTGACTCACAATTTCCTGCACAAACAATCCTGTCATGGAGGGAGTAGTATAATATCCTTTTTTTAATACCATTTTTCGTGCCCTCAAAATGGATATTTAAAAAAGAATTCGGCTTCCAGAGCCATCTCCCGCAAATCAATAGGAAGCATCAAAACAGCAAAATAACGAAATCAAAATTTCAATCAATACAAGCAAACAAAATAAAGAAATCTCTCTTCCTCTACTTCAAAAAATAAAAAAAAGGATTAGCGAACAACTTCTCTATTCCTTATAAAGAATAGCGAAAAATAAAACTATAAAATGGAGGACTATATAAGACCTAATTCTAAGCAACTATACAAACAAATCAACAGAGATAAAATAAACAAGAAAGCAAGAGAAAAAATAAAATGTGAATGCGGTGCGGAAGTATCAAGAGCGAACTTATCAAGACATAAAAAAACACACCCCCAAGAGCGCCGACGGAAAACATATATTACACAATAAGAAAAAAATGAAAAAACCTGTATCTTTATTTTGGACTACTTCCAAAATAATAATCCAGACAGAATTCTGATTTTTCTGTCTGAAGCCTACAGACACCCAGACACCGCGGTGTCTGGGTGTTGCTGGTGGTTTTACCGGAAATAGAATTTTCTAGAATTTAAGCCACCTTAAGTTGAATTATTTTAATTCAACTTATCTTATAAATCCAATATTACCTTTGCCTTTTTTTCTCTCTTTGAAGTCCTTATGTTCTCTGGTTGAATGTCTTCTCTTTTCAACAATTCTTTTGTCTTTTTCTCTTTAATAACTTCTTTCGTTTGCTCCTTCATATCTTTTTCTTCGTCAACAGGTTTATCAAAATCAGTTTTCAATAAATCTCTTGGACTTACCAACTCATCATTATTTAATATGATTTTAAACCCCTTCCTACCTTTGACTTTATAAATAATCTTACTGAAAGTCTTACCGCCTTTACTGAAAACATTCCTCTTGTTTTCCTTACGGACATTATCGCCAATATTGAATTCATCAATTAAATTATCGCGTGTTATCGTTTGCTTATTTTTGTCTCTACCGAAAAATACATCTACTGGTTTGGCCTGTATCCCTCTATGAACTTTATGATTGTATGCATTGACTAAGTCCTCAATATAACTAACCCAATCAAAATTACGATTGGTTTCAAATAATAAATCCAACCACCTTCTAATACTTCTTATCACTCTATCAACAACCGCGAGTGCTCTATGGTCGCCAACTTCAACGACATCGTGTTTAATTCCGTTTGAAGTAAAGTATTCGCGAGTTGCTCCTTTATATTCTCCCCCACTGTCAGTGGTAATTGATTTCGGTTTATAAGGTATAGATTTTAAAGCATAATAAACTTCTTGTGCCGTTTTATTTTTTAATGTTTTTATTATTAAATATCGGGAGTGGCAATCAATCCATACAAGCATCCAAGCATACCCCTTATTCCCCTTTTTGTCTTTTATTTTACTCATATCCGCTAAGTCAAGAAAGACTTGGTCTAATGGTTTATCAACCCATATCGTGTTCCATATTTTTGGGTTCTTTTTCTGGTGGTGAATTTCAAGTGCTTCTTCTTCTTTTGTCCTTTTTGTTTCTTCTCCAGTTGGTGCGTCTTCCGCATTAATAATTATATGCTTATTGTCAAGTTGATTTTCCTCACTCATCTATACTTTAGAATTTTAAAAACATCCTAGATATTTCTTCATTATTTTTTTCCTTCTTAGCACCACCAGAAGATTGATTATATACTTTTACACTCACACTGCTTGATTTTTTACTCTTAGTTTTTTTTACAGGTTCTTCCTCCTCACTTTCTTCGCTTTCGCTTTCGCTTTCCTCAGGCTGGGGCTCTGTCTTCTTTTCTTTGCTCTCTTACTTTCAGCCTTCGCTCTTTTAATCTTCATCTTCGCCATCTTTTCTGCAATGATATCAGTGAAATCAACTTCATCCTCACTCTCACTCTTCTCCTCTGGGCTATCGTTATCTTGCTCAGTAATAATATCCTTAGCCAAGTTCTTTTCTTCTATTTGTTTTATTCGTTCCTCCATATCTTCATCTTCTTTCTTTACAGCATTTCGGTATTGTGCCAAAACATTTTTAGCATGCTCCATCTTTCGTTGTTTCGCTTTTGCTTTTATTCCTTCCACAGCGCTACCCCAATTCTTACGACTTGCTTCGGCGGATGGCATTTTTAGAATTGCGCACAATCTCAAATATATTTGAGATATTTCACTTTCGCTTATTCTAAAACTATTTTATACTAAGATTTTTTATTTTTTAGTATTTTTAATATTAATTATTTAATAAATATATATATACAATGGGTAGTCAATATAAATCCTTACTAGGACTTAATGAGTTGTCAGTGGACTCTTTAAATATAGCCAACCTTGATCTAACAAACACGAACATAGTGGGCTTAAATACCGATAGAGTTCCAGAAGATGCCGACCCCGTAAACTTATATTTCACTAATTCCAGATTTGATACACAGCTCGCAACTAAATCAATAGATGCTTTAAGTGATGTAGTCATTACAGGAACCCCAGCGGACAATCAATTGCTCATTTATTCAACAGGACAATGGAGAAATGTTGCTTCACCTTTTCTCAGATTAGACGGCACAGCCAATATGACAGGCTCCATAAATATGGGAGGTCAAAACATAACGAATGTAAATTTGGTTGATGGTATTGATGTTTCTGTTTTGGATTCTTCTGTGGTCAAACTGACAGGAAACCAATCAATAGCAGGAACGAAAACATTCACGGACAAAATAACAACATCATTAGGCAAACCAGTAATCATAGGAAGGGCAACAAAAGGAGTAAATGGAACAACAGGCGGACTAGAATTATATGGCGATTATGCTGACAATATCGGAGGTGCTCATTTACAAGCAGTTACCACAGAAGATGATTATCCTACCTTTTCTTTAATTAACACATCACACGGGTCTATATTTATGGGGTTTGATGCTTATATAGATAATTTTAACTGGAAATCAAGTTATGCGACTTCAAACTTTGCGATTGGTAAATCTGGGGACTACCTAAGAATTTTTTATGATAGCAACAAATCAGTTGGTAGTATTGTCCAGTGGGAGAATGTAGCGATAACTATTGACACAACGGGACTTTTATACACAAAAGCAATAACAGCCAGCGGTCTCATAACAGCAAATGCGGGAATCAATATGAGCAGCCAAAGTATTACAAATGTGAATCAACTAAATGGGAGAACAATCTCAACTTTGTATTCAGAGCACGATGCGAACAATGCCAAAGTGTCAGCAGACGGCTCAATTAACACACACAGCGATGTGCTAATAACAGGAACACCCGCAGACAATCAATTATTAATTTATTCAACAGGTCAATGGCGAAATGTAGTATCTCCATTTCTTAGACTAGACGGCACCGCCAATATGACGGGCGGTTTAAATATGGGCGGATTTGCTATATCAAATGTCGGCAATGTTGATGGTGTTGATGTTTCTGTTTTGGATACTTCGGTTGTAAAACTAACAGGAGACCAAACCATAGCAGGAACAAAGACATTCAGCAATATAATAAATGCGAGTGCGGGTATTGATGCGAAAAGTCAAAAAATAATAAATTTACTAGCACCAACTTTAACAACAGATGCAACAAACAAAACATATGTGGACACACTAGACGGGCAAAATGTAAAATTAACGGGCAATCAAACCATAGGCGGGATAAAGACATTCAGTAGTGCTATAACCGCTTCATTGGGGTTATCTTCAAGCGATATAATAACAACAACGGCGGGAAAACCAATTATTATTGGTAATACTTCAAAATCATTAAACGGAGCGACAGGTGGATTAGAATTATACGGGACGGCAAGCGACCCCGCGGGGCCACATATACAAGCAATAACAACCGCAGATGGTCATCCCGTTTTTCAGATGTATAATTTTGCTCATAATGATATCAATTTCGGATTTGATACTTATGTGTCGGGAGGGGTATGGAAATCGTCTTCAGCGACTTCAAATTTTATAATACAAAAAGGAACTAATTTAACTTTTCGGTATAAATCAGGAATATCGGCGGGGACGACTATATCAACATGGGGCGAGGCTATGAATATAAGCAGTGCGGGGGTTATAACAGCAACAGGGGCAATAACCGCGAATGGGGGTTTATCCACTACGACAATATCAACGAGCGACAATATAACGATAGGGGCAGGAAAAAGCCTTTTTATTGATAGAAGTAGTGTGGCAAACAATAAACTGGTTTTGTGGGATAACGGGACAGGTTCAACGACAGTATTTTATGGGTTTGGTATTGCTGGTAGTACATTAATATACAATGTTGATGTTGCAGCAGCTAGTCATGTATTCTATTATGGGGGGACAAATGAATTATTGAGGGTTAATAATACGGCAATAACCGCCACTAAATCAATTATAGCAAATGGGGGCTTAAATATGAATAGTCAAAACATAACCAATACAGGCTCCTTGAATGGTCGTGTCGTTTCTACTTTATTTAGCGAACACGACGCGAACAAGGCCAAAGTGTCAGCGGATGGGTCAATAGATACACACAGCGATGTAGTAATTACAACTCCCGCGAATGGTCAATTATTAACATATAACGGCACAAACTGGGTTAATTCTACGGGGACTTTATCTTTTCTTGCTTTAACAGGTGGGACGATGGCGGGCGATGTTAAATATGGGGCTTCTGCTTTTACTTTATACACAGCACCGCAGACAATGACAACCAACTCAACCCCATCTCCTTTTGTTGCTTCGGCTTCTAACGAATACAATCCCGCTTATTATGCTTTTAATGCTGACCAAAACGACTATTGGACGACTGCTATATATTACAATGACACGACAGGAGTATATACGAGAACTCCAGCAACTACGAACACGTGGGGAGGTACGCCATACACAGGAGAATTTATAAAAATTGATTTAGGGGCGATTTATAGAATAAAAACTTATTATGTGCGGTCTTCTTCGGCGAACTTCATTGAAACTACTCCGTCTATATGGTATGTTGGAACAAGTAGCGACAATATAACATATACTTTATGGGATAGTAGAAGTGGCGAGGCTTGGGCGAGTCAGTCAACAAAGTCATATAGCCCCGCTTCAAATGCTACCGCTAGATATATTATTTTTATTGTAAATAAGACTGGAAGCGGTGGAACAAATTTAAGAAGCCAACCCCGTATAGCCAGTTTGTATTTTGATTATGAGACATTTAATTATGATATTACGAATGTAAGAAATATATCAGGATACTCATTAACGACAAGCGGAGCCATAACAGCGACAGGAGCCATAACAGCAAGCGGATTAATTACGGCGAATGCGGGTTTAACAGGAACAACATTAACAGCAAGCGGATTAATTACGGCTAATGCGGGAGTGTCAGGGACAACATTAACAGCCAGCGGTTTAATTACGGCGAATGCGGGTATATCAGTCGTCAATAGCACAGCAGACATAAGGGGAGAAGCGAGGAGCGGGTCTCACGGCACACCAGTTGGTTTATATGTGTCGGCCAATCTCGGGCAGGCTTCGGCGGGTGTTGAATTTAGGCACAGCAACGGCACACAGGGAGTTGGTTTTGGTTATAATTCAATTTATGCGGCAGGAAGCGATGGAAATCAAATCATTAATTTTTATGCGAAGGGGAGTGGGTCATTAATTGCTCAGAGTAATTTTTATACGAGTGCGATGTTGGTAGCGGATAGAGGAAGTAGAATATCGGTTCAAAATACAACAGATGGTGGAAGCAATAATGGAATTTTTATGTATGATACAGGTGATACAAACTGGGGAATTTATATGGCAAGTTCAGGGGCGGGTAAATCATTATCAGGGGGGTCGGCACCCGCGGCACTTAATAATGATTTTACTAGTTGGGCAGTTAGATTTAGAGTGAATAATACTTCAACGAGTGGTTTTATATGGGAAAATTCGTCAAATGCTTGTAAAATGTCATTAAGGGCGGATAATGGGCAATTAGTAGTTCCGCTTAATGTTTACGTGACTTCGGATAAAAGATTAAAAACGGATATTGAAGAATGTCTAGGTTTAGAATTGATTAACAAAATTAACCCCGTTTGTTTTCGTATGATTGAAAATAAAACACCGCTTAGAATGGGGATGTTAGCACAGGAGATGGACGAAACACTTAAAGAATTAAATATTCCAGACTTTGCGGGATTATCTAAAACACCCGTCAAGTTTCCTTGTGAGAAACAAAGTGAAGAATGTAAAATAAAAGGTATAAAAATGAAACCAGAAGATGTCAAAATGGTTGAAAATGGGGATTATAGTTATTCTATCGCTTACTCAGAGTTTATAGCCCCTTTGATTAAATCGGTTCAGCAATTAACAGAAAAAATAACGAATTTAGAAAAACAAAATAAAAATCTTATGAATATTATAGAAGACTTATCCAAACAATTAGCAGAAATCAGAACAGTGGTTTTTAAAGATGGCGAATAATACAACTAGACTTCACAGACCGCCATATCTCCAACACGTTGGAGATATTCCTATAATTGATATGGATAATCTCGGACATGTCCGAGATAGTGAACTAACTCCAGAGTTAAAGTCTCGTGTTTTGGATATTGAACTAAAGACAGAAGAGAAAAAAATTGACAATGAAATTGAAAACGAATGGAACTGCTGTATGACTACGAAAAAAACTGATAGCAGACTTATTAAATATTTGTTTCAGATGATGATTATAATAGCAATCATATCTATTTGTCTAGCGAAACTCGCTCAGCAAAATCTACCTTGCGAGCAGGCTAATGTATATGTTGGATTGATTAGTTTACTAATAGGGATTGTGCTACCTTCACCTTCTAGTTCAAAGAAGTAAGCATTCATATATATGTGTCCTGTACCAAGAACTATCGCTAGAACAGATTAAAGGTAAAGCATCGTCCCACCCAATACACCAATCACTCATTGGTTTGTAAATACATTTAAATTTTGTATCTATTCCTTTCTGGATACAATAAACACAACTCTCATTTCTTTTTTCACTTACCCGTGAATAGAAATCACAGGCTGTCCGAGCAGAAATATTAATTAATAAAAAGTTTATGAGCATTAGTATAACCATTTATTTTCGACAAGTCAAAAACAAATGACTGACTATAAATACCAAAAGATTATTTTTCTGAGCAATGATTTTGTTGGTAAAACATTTAATAAAAATATTCAAATGTCATTCACACCAACCAGAATGAATGTAAAATTTATTCACTACTTCAATGACGGAACAGAGACAAAAACCAGAATTCTGTATATGGACAGAATTGGAATTATTGGCACATTTGCGGACAGCACAATAGCAAACATTTCAAACCTCGGATATAATTTGGGTGTCGTAGGCTGGAGTGATGGACAATATACATTTAAAGTCCTTGAAACAGACAGCGGAAATATTGACACTGGAAATTTAGCGGGAAGAATTGTTGTGTGCTTAGAATTCTTGGGATAAGTCTAATTTTAAGAAAATTTGACTTATGATATACGATGCAGAAGATTAACAATGTCAAGGTGAAGCCAGTGAAGCAAGACGGAAACGGAGATAAAAAAGCCAAGGGCTACAAATTATTCAATGAACCTTACGCCAATATATTTTTGCTTGCCCGTAAGAAGAGCGGAAAGACTACCGCCCTTTTTGAAATCTTGAAGAGGACTACCGACAGAAAGACCCGCATTGTTATTATTGCTTCAACAATCCACAAAGACTACATTTACAAAGCAATGGTAAAGCACTTTAAGAACAGAGGTAATCCAATGGCAATATATACCTTTCTGAAATCGGATGGAGTAAATGTTATTGATTATGAACTGGACAAACTGAATAAACAGGATGAGCAACACGAGGGAGAAGTATATCTCCAACATGTTGGAGATAAGGAGGATGAAGAACAGATGGAAAAACAGCAATTTCTTTATTTTGGTAAAGAAGAAAAAAAGAAACAGAGCGCCACGGAGAAGAAAGAGAGACCAAGCAAGTATATTTCGCCAGAGGTTGTTTTTGTTTTGGATGATTTAGGGAGTGGATTAAGAGACAAGTCGGTCAGCGATTTGTTGAAAAAGAACAGACACTATAAGAGTAAGGTGATTATGTCAAGCCAGTATCTGAACGACCTACGGCCAGAAGCCATTAAGCAGTTAGATTATTTATTAATCTTTCCAGGCCAGTCTCAGGATAAAATGGAACTCGTATACAAACATCTTGACCTGAGCTACGACTTTGACTATTTTCTTCAAAAGTATCACGAAGCAACAAAGGATAGATTTAATTTTCTGTATGTCTCAAGTGTTGATGACGAATTACGAAAGAATTTCAACTTCAGATTAAAATGATATTTTTAATTTCGTAAATAATTATTTTTTTACTTATTATAATGGTAGTTAAAACAACTCGGGTTGAAGTCATTCCAACAATCGGTAAACGAACATCTAACTCAAGCACAATGGCTGGAGGTAAAAAGAAGACTGGGCGGAAGAAGAAACAAGGAGGTAAGGGTAAAATTAACTGGCAGAAAGTGGGGAAAACGGCCTTGGCTGTTAATAAGTTCCTTCGCGATAATAAGGTAATCTCAAGGACCGCTGGAGCATTGAGTAGTATGGGAGTGCCATATGCGGGCTCAGTCCAAGCGACTGCGGCAAAACTTGGTTATGGAAAAAAACAATCTGGCCGTGGTGCCTTAAAATTTTAAATATTAAAAGCATTTAATCCAATTGGCTCGTTTATAAAATCTGTATGTTTTTTTGTTCGTTCATGGCGAGTTTTATGACATGTTGTATATTTCATACCACACTCGCAAATATGTTGTATTTTTCTTTCTTCTCTTATTTTGTCAATATTGTTTTCTCTGTATTGTTTAAAGTATTCTTTAATTTTATCCTTGTTATTTTTTCTGTATTCTTTACATTTTTCTTGAATTTTTTCTTTATTATTTTTATTGTATTGTTTTAAGTATTCTTTTATTTTGTCCTTGTTTGCTTCATAATATAATTTTCCGCTTTCTTTAATTTTATTTTTGTTTTCTGCTTTGTATTGATTTTTCGTTCTTCCAGCCACCATTTTATTTACACATTTCATCTGTCTGATTAATTCTCCTTCTCGTTTAAGTAATTCCATTTTATTATCACACTTACATTCCTCAATTTAATTCAATATAAACATCATCGTATTTCACTATTTCAAAAGATGATATATAGTGTGTTCTTTTTCCATTCATCCAACATTTATAATCCAACTTATGACTACTCAGCCTTTTATATAATGGTTGAATAGTGGAACCAATATAAATTTCGTCAGTCTGGTGAGACCTTAATGAGTAAATTTTTCCTTGCTTGTAATCTGGCATAATGTCGTTTTATATCGTTTAATATCGTTATATTTAAATGAAAAAATATGTTTAAAAAATAAATATTTACCAAAATATACTATGACCGCTAAGACTAAGCGAATAAAAAAGGCGAAAGTCCGTCCACCGCGTGTTTATAGGAATAAGAGCGGGAGACCTTACATTATCCAGAAGGGTAAAAAATATTATCTTAATTTCGGTAAAAAAAACAAATAATATGAGCACACTTCAAATCGTTAAACTTTTTATGAAATACTTGAGCAGACCACGCGAGCGTGGCATTAATTCAAAAGCAAAGCGAACTTCTAAAAAGGAAAACTTGCGAAAAGTCCAAAGCCTTTCAGAGATTGAGCAGAATACAAGAACCGCCATTAATGACCACTTAGACAAACTCAGAAAGGAGAAATATGAAAAGATTGATGAGATAGACAAAAAAGAGAAAAAAGCACGGGATGATATGGAAGAGGAAAAGAAAAGGCAAGAAAGAAAAGACATAGAAGATGCTAAGGAAAGACAAGAGGTAATGGTTAGGGAACATAAAAGAGAACTGGCGGAGATTAAAGAAAGACAAGAACAAAAAGCCAGAGAACTAAGAAGGGAGCAAAAACTCGTAGAAGATGTAAAATATGAACAGCAAAGGAACCAAAGATTAGCCATTATGCCACGTGTCGGAGATAGTGATAGTGATAGCGATAATCTCGGACAGCCAGAAGTAAAAGTTAAACCAAATAAAGAATTTGAAGACAATAAAAAATTAATCATAAATTCTGGAGTTTTTACTCAAGCAGATATAGATAATTGGCCACCTTCTAAAATACAAAATATAGCAGAAAACATAAAACTATTTCAAAAACAAAAAATGTCAATAGAAGATATGAAAAAAAATCTACAAGCACAAGAAGTATTGAATAAAAATATAGGAAATCAACTAGAGATGGCTAAATATGAAAATATGTTGAAGAGTGCTTTTAATTCAAATCTTGACAAAAAGCTAACAGTCCAAATTCTTGGCGATGCTCTAAAAGAAAAACTTGAAAAAGAAGGAAAAGATGCTAAAGGATGGACACATAATAAAAGGTCTAACTGGATTGTTAAAAAAATTATTGAACATAAAATAGATGTAGGAGATAAAAAGGATGAAGTAAAAAAGAAACTGGCGGAATATTTGGGCTTACAATCAGGAGCTGGATTAGAAGATTTAATTAATAAAGTGTTTTCAGTTGAAAATATTAAAAAGTATCTATCACGAAAAGAATGGACACATTCAATGAGAAAAAAAGACTATGTCAATGCTCTTATTAATAAATATAAAACTGAACTGTATGAAAAACAGCCAGAGACAGAGCCACAGCCAGAGACAGAGCCAACCATACCCCCGAGCGTCGCGGAGACTCCACTCATCGCGGAGACGCCACAGCCTGACGAACCCCAGCAAGAGGAGCCACAGACAGAGGAGCCTCAGCAGGGAGAGGGTCGCGGTTTGATGACAAATGAAATAGACGACATAATGAAAAAATACGGCTGGTATCTCGGCACGATAGCGAGCGATGAAATCTACAAGTTGAAACCAGCAAGCAGAAAGCGATATGGATTTATTATGAATACCCAAAAAAGTTCGCAATCAGGAGCACATTGGATGGCGGTTTATATAGATTTAGACAAAGACAGAAGTGTAGAAGTGTATGACCCACTAGCACTGTACGAACCTACAGAAGACTTTCAGCAACAAATGAAAAGACTAATAGACCAAAGCCACCCCGATAGTTATTTGTTAATGAAGGTTAATCAAGTAAAACAACAATCAAACACATCAGACACATGTGGATGGCACTCAATGAGGTTTTTAATGGAGAGGGCAAAAGGTATTAAATTCAAATTTGCAAGTGGCTACACAGATTTAAAAGAAGACGAAGCGGAAAAATTAAAAGCACAGAATGGTTATGGTGATGCTTTTAATACTTTTATTTGAAATATTATTTGTATAATATATCATGGAGTATAAGGGAGGAAGAAGTTCAGGCATCTATTACATAAATAGTAAAAATAGGATAACGGGGACAGACAGCGACTTTACACATGAGATAAACTTAAAATCACTAGACAATCCAACACATTGTAAAATTCTTCATATATACATTCCAAAGTCGTATTATTCTGTTGCCAGTCCGTATAATACATTCACACTTAGCGAAGACGGGTATGAGGCTTTGATTACGATACCCGATGGAAACTACACAATGAACAACTTAAAAAATAAACTATCCGAGATACTGACAGCCGACAGCCCAAATAATTATGCTTATGTTGTCTCAAGCAACAACACCAACACAGACCCTGAAGATGGTAAATTAACCTTCACTGTTTCAAATAATGAAGGAATTCAACCGCGGTTCATATTCGATGGTGATACCCGTATTCACGAGGTTATGGGCTTTGATAGAAACTCAACATATTTCTTCGCTAATGATTTTATAAAGTCGCCTAATGTTATCATTCTGACAGGAGAAAAACTCTGTATCTTCAATCTGATTTAGTTGGTGAAGGAGATAATCATGTGCTACAAGAAATATACACCGCCAATGAAATCCCTTTTGGGTCTGTCATTTATGATGGCTCTGGTAGTGAATACGGAAAAACATTGTCTGCGAGTTCAAACAATGTATTCAGGTTTTACTTGACAGACGAAAACGACCAAGCAATTAATCTTAATGGTTTGGGAATAGTTATGACATTACTGGTTTATCGTGAAACTAATTATTTTAGTTTATTTAATTCATTCTTTAATCTTTTGAAACAGAGATAATTAATTTTTGATTTAATTATTTTTTTCTATGAATATATTTTCGTAATCTCAAAACAAGTTTAGAGATTTGTTTACAGGAAGCAAAAGAAAAAAATGCCGTCTCAAGTTGGGTATGGTCAAGAGTTAGACCACCAACCAAAAGAACTGCTAAAAGGGAAATATGAATTAAACAAACTTACTAGCCGTGAAGGGTCTGCGAATGTTACTCTCACCACTGCGGGAGGTAATGGAAGCACCTTTGAAATCCCTACTCGTCCTTTGAACCTTGCTCGTAGTGTGTTGCGATTTACTTACACAGCACGAAACCCTGGACAGAACAATGCTAATCGTATCTTTATGGATTGCTTGTCTATGATTAGGAGTATTGAATTGCGAAGCCGAAGCGGGCAGTATTTGTGTAATCTTCAACATGTTGGCAATTACACTAAGATGGTTTGGAAGCCAGAAATCAGTTATGAAAAGTTTATGTCTTTGGAGAACCACGGTGCTGGTGTTTCTAGTGGTGCGATGCTTCAAAAATGTAATGTGTTGAATGATGCTACTTTGAATATTGCTTCAAGATATTATCCAGCCGCAAGTGATGCCGCCGCTGTCGCTCCTGGTGCTGCTACATTCGGAACTCTAGAGATTGAACCAACTAATGCTGCAGATGTAAGCGCTCAGGTAGCCGCAGCTATCAATGCTGTCGGTAATAGTGTTAAGACTTTGGTAAATCTCCCGTCCATGAGTGCCCGCCGTCATAATGATGCTCTGAATGCTTTCACAGGAGCAGGTGGTTCGTTTGTCAATGTCGCTTATGAGGAGGCTAAGTATTTTGAAGTCGGAGCAATTCAGGCTGCTGCTACTGCCGTCAATACCGCTGATAGCACTCCAGTTATTAATGTTAAACTACCTTTGGGTATGATTTTTGGAACTATTTTTGAAATTGATAAAACACTTGGTTTTAATGAGATTATGGATTTGAGGATTGTTTGGGAAGGAACTAGTAGGACTATGTTTACTGGAACCAGTGCCACTAACATTGCTACTGGTGCCGCAATTGGTGCGACTGGTGCAGTTGTTTCAAATTTGAACTTGTTTCTCGCGGTTGAAACAGACCCAAATGTCATCCTTGGAGTTCAAAGCAAAATCGCTGGTGAAGGTTTTAGATTTACTATTGAATATCCTATCTCGTGGAAGCACAACCTTGGAACTGGAAATCAGAACTTCGTGGTAAAATTGAATAGGTCGCAGGGTGAAAGAATTCGTCGTATCTATACTTCTGCTTTTCATAATGCAGAAAGTTCTTCTACTTCTTTTGATAACGACCATAGAAACGATGCTAAAATTACAACTTATTATACTACTTTGGATGGAAGTAGGATGCAACAATTTGACATTGATACTTCCGATAATGAAGACTATATGATTTTGAAGGAAAAGTTGAAGGGAAGTGCCATTTTGAATTCTGATATCTATAAGTACAACTGGTTCCACGTTGATTACTGGGACAACAATCGCCCACTTCACGAGAAGAATGTTGAAGGATATGAAAAGTCAGGTTTGAGCCTTGACACCGAGCGACGATATGAGTTCGTTTCTACTACTGCTGGAGACAACCTCAATCACTACACGTTCGCCATTCTTCAGCAAGATGTCATTGTGAGGGGAATTGAAATTATTAAGACGTAGATAATAATAAATAAATAAGTTTAGATTTATTTTTTTTATTAATATAAAATGTCCCACCAGAGAAATTTAATCGCACAGGATGAAGATAATGATTTTGTTAATGTTCAGTGTGAAAATGGTGGAGTAATTAAATCAAGTTTAATCGCAGTAAATCCTGCTGGACGATTAATAAATGTCAGTGTAGGATATGAAGGCGAAATTGAAACCAACAATATGAAAACTGCCTTCGGCGAAGCAACGACTGCTCAATTAACACCTGTATTACAAGAAATCTTTCCATATACTATTAATACTAGGGTATGGACAAAAACAGAAACAAAGGCCACCGTTTCATTTTTGGAAAATATGGCTGTATTAACAACTCAAGCTAATATAACGGCAGATGCCAGATTAGTGAGCAAAAAAAGAATAAAATATAGAACTGGAACAGGCGTCCTGTGTCGCTTTACTGCTCTATGGGAGACTGATGATACAAAAGATTATTATTCGTTTATCGGAATAGGAAATGGGGTCAGTGATGGATTTTATTTTTACAAAAGTCAAGCGGGAATGAATATCGCACATTGTAAAGGAGGTGTCATAGAATATTCAACACAGGCAAACTGGGATGACCCATGCGATGGAACTCAAGGTATGCCGGACTTAGACTGGAGCAAAGGAAATGTATTTCAAATTCAATTTCAATATCTCGGATTTGGTGCTATTAAGTTTTACATTGAAAATCCCATAACAGGATTATTTCAATTAGTTCATATGATTGAGTATGCGAATGCTAACACAGGTGTAAGTCTGCGAAATACAACATTACCATTTACAGCAATATTAAAAAATGATGCGAAGACGGGAATACAAATTTTGAAAACTGCTAGTTGTAGTATGTTTATTGAGGGAACTAATACCATTAATTCAAGCATATCAAACGAAGCGGAAGGAGAAGAAAAAGCGAGCACCACTGAAAGCCCAATTCTCAGCATAAAAAATAAAGCACTTTTCAATAATTCCGCAACAAATTATTCAATCGTTTATCCTACTCTCGTAAGCATATCAAATGAAGACGGCAAGGTTAACATAGTGCGAATTGTGAAAACGACTGGAACACTTACGAATGAAAACTTTGCCGATATTGATGCCACAACTTCAATCGTATCAAAGGATACCGCCGCGACTGGTCTAGGTGGTGCCACTATAACAGATGTCATCCTTAAACTTTATGTCAATGCTACTTCTAGCCAACTTATTGACCTGCGAACTTACGACATACAACTCTCTCCTGGTGAAAATCTAACATTTTTACAAAAGTCTGTTGCGACTGTCAATAATGGAGGAAATGTAAGTGTTATAGTTAATTTCGTAGAAGACCAGTGATATTTATCAACTTCACTCTCATTCGCTACGCTCATTTTCGTTTGTTGATAAACATCGTAAAAAATAAAAAAAATAGAACAGGAGGCGATGTTTGAAAAACACGCGATAGTGCGAAGCACGGAAGCGTGAATTTTCAAATATCAGAGATATTTTTTTACAGCATCTTTGTTGGTAAAATAAGGGTCTTGAATTAAATATTCAAGGTATGGTTTGTCAATCTTTGCGACATCTTCAATTTTCATTTTTTTATACTTACCATATTGAAGAAAAACATCGGTTTCGTGTTGCCGTTCTTCTTTCTTCATTATCTCTTCACCAACTTTAGCCTTGATTTCAGTAATTCCTGTCTCTTTCGTTGGTTCTTCCTCCATCATTTTCGTCAACGTTGACTCCAAAGGTATAACGACTTTCACATTATCGTCTCTCGGTTTGTATTGCTCATAGAAAGAAACAATATCGGGTTTAGTCCATTTAATATTTGGTTTCTTAATTTCGATGTCTTTTTTGTTTTTGTCGTTGCCAAAATCAAAAATGTTCCATTTTTCAATTTCATTAAGGTAGTCTTGTTTGGTGCTCAGTTCGCTCATGATATACTATTAATATTATTTTTTTATAAATATTTTTTTACTTCACTCTTAATGTCTGTAAATTTATCAAACCACGGCTGTTTCATAACCCATTCAAGATATGGCTTATCAATCTTTGCGATATCTTCTATTTTCTTACCTTTATACTTACCAAACGGAAAAGTATCGGTAGGCTTTCCCGCTCTACTTTTTTCAATAACCTTTATTTCTTCATTAATTACCTTTTGAATATCTTTCAATGTGAAGGTTTCATTTTTGGTTTCAAGTGAAAGTTTTTCAAACTTCTCGCATAGTCTTGTGAGGGTGGACATTGGTATATATAGACTGATAAAACATTTATTGAAAAAAATTAATTATTGATATTTATCAACTACACTTTCATTCGCTTCGCTCATTCTCGTTTGTTGATAAACATCGATGTTTTAGAATAAGTGAGAGTGCGAAGCACGAAACGCAATTCTAAAATATCATTTGATATCCGTAAGGGATACTATCGTTTTCGTTGATAAACTCGCGCCCACTCCATTTATTCTCATTAACTTTCTTTTTTATGTTTGTAGTATGAACGATGCTGAAATGGTTAATGTTTTGCTGTTTGCTATTTCGCGATAAATGAATTTTCTTCATTTGAAAATCTCTAACATTTTCAATGCTTTCGCCTAAATCCATCTTTTCATATACCTCTGGATTTAGCTCTTTTGAATTCAATCCCTTACCTCTGAGGTGGTAGTATCTCTTTTTTACTCCTTCATTTTCGTAGCATTCAATTATATGAACACCTTTGTCTTTATGTTTCAAGTCATTCTTGGTAAGGTAAGGGAGAAAGGCTTCATTCGTTGTAAATTCTAACATATACAATTTAGGAGCAATCCATATTCCTCGTATTATCTTACAACAATCTCCTAAGTCGTCTGTTATTCCTCCGAGAGATTTATCTCCAAGTCTTTTGATTAGTTTGGCAAACATAACATGCAACACTAAACTATCTGTATCAGTGTAATAGAAATCAGCCTCTATGTCTTTATTTGGGTTAGCCTCTTTTATGTAGTTATACATAATTCGTCTGCTATATGCTAGAATGAAAGCCCCGTAGTGAGAAGGTTTGGTTATGCTCTCTTCAATTATTACTTCATTTCTAGGAATTCCCGATACGTGCCAAAGTTTGTTTCCGTCTTTATCTTTGAACTCAACAACATCAGATATATAATTTTTAGTCCAAAATTTCCAATACTCCTCATTTGATTTAATATATTCTGCTTCTGTTGGGATAGGTCGCTGTATCATTTTTCCGTATAACGAATTCATAAATAGTTTGGCAAGTAAATATTGCGGTGTGCCTTTTTCGCTATTTTCTTTCGCCTTAAACATTTCCAGTATGTATTCTTTGAAAACTGGCTCTGCCTCCTCTGTATAATATCCTTTATGAATTGTTATATCATAGCCTTCCTTAATCATATCTTCAATATCAACACTTGTGAGCCATTGGTCTTTCATATCAACCAAATTCCACTTTAATGAGCCTATTTTATTTCTCTGTCCTACTCTTGAATGTAATATGTCTTTTGGTGAGATATAATCAACATTGTAAATACCGATTGGAAGATTATTGTAATCAAATGGTGCGATTGCCTGTTTAATTTCTCCAACCATAAATAAATTAAGCATCGCTGTTGGGTATAAAGATACGACATCCGCATCAACTAAATAATCGGTTAATTCGTCAAATGTGATTTTCCCCGCTAAATAGTCTGTGTATTGTTTTGAAATAAATCTTTTTTTGCTTGGATATGTTCTCGCTCCGATAACCGCTTTTCTAAATGCCTTCTCTTGTTCAATAGTTGGAAGCCTTACATCGTGCTTACCATCAATCATTTTCTTCCATATATTGAAAGCAAGGCTTGAAGTTGAAATGTATGAAGTTAAATTCACTGAGTGTTTTTCAAATATCTCTGTGTTTATTTTGTCATATAACTCTTTTAACCCCATAACATCGCACTTCAAATATTCAAGACACTTATTTCTTAACTCTTCGCTCATTGTTTCCCATTCTGTGGCTTGGTCGTGGTCAAAGTCTCCTTTAAGAGTTTTACATTTCATATTTTCTAAGTTTTCTTTTAGTGTTCCCTGTGTATGCTTACACATATCCCACATTTTAATATTTTCAAATTGTAAAGAGATTATTGAGCCATTATTAATCATGTGAGATTTTGGTTTAATACCTCTTCTCAATAACTCTTGTTTAATGAAGTAGTGGTCAAAGTTCGCTCCATTAAACCCATTCACATATAAAATTGGTTCTTCTTCGTCTTTTTTGTTTCTCTTCTTTCTTACTCCTGCTACTTTCTTGACTGGATTAAGCATAATTCTATTCGCCCATTCTAACGATAACTTCTTTCCTCTCTCTAAGATTAAATCCAGAAATTTAGAAATACAATCTTTACCAGCGAAATATTTAAATCCTTCTGTTCCTTGAGTATATCCGACTATATAGCAATCGTGAATATCAAAGCCGTCAGCGAGAGTCTTATTTCTAAAAGTTTCTAGGTCGTAATGAAGGAGTTCGTCTTTATTGTTATATTTTTCTTTATGCTCCTTCGTTATTAAATGCCTCTTTCCATTCTTTAATATTTCTCTATTCACATAATTTATGATTTTTGGATTACAAGTGTGCTTTTTGACATATGTCTTTAAACATTGTTCACATTTTTGTTTATATCTTTTAGTTAATCCAAAATAATGGTCGTTCTCTAAATAAATCATAATGTCTGCTTCTTCTCCGATGTTGTTTGTGCTTATAGTTTCTCTTGTTAATGCATTTGTTATTTCGTATGTCTTCCCTTCCTTTATCAAAGTATTGAGGATTTTTACGGCGGTAGAGAATGGTATAGGGCAATCATTAGAAAGATTGAATTGTTCTCTAATATCATTACATCTTTTTCTGTTAATAATTAAGAAGGTCTTTACAGAGAAAGAATAAACAATTATTATTTTTGCTGGCTGGAGATATCAATATGTTTTCATCAGATATTGTTTTTTTGCATTTGTTTCTTCCTTCATAACAACCGCCTCCGTTTTCTTGAACTACTACTACCTTAGCGTATTCAATAATCCTTTCATAACCTAGTCCAGATGCCTCAATATTACTTATGTTGAACTCATTCAACATTTCAATAAAATCGTCATAGTTTTTTATTTGAAAAGAATTAAATGTTTTCTTTTTATAATATCTATTTAATTCTTCGTGGTCTGTTATGTAGGTTATAGTAATATGAACATCCGCATTTCCTGTCATACCATTTCTTTTCGCATCCAATAGTATAGGAATTAGAACCTCTCGCTCTAATGCGTCAGTATCATAAAAGTTTATGTCTAATCCTTGCTTCTCGTATGTAAGAGAGTTTAATCTATTGTCTCGCCTAGATTTTAACTCTACTACTTTAAACTCCCTTTTGTTTTCTCTGGTTTCTGTTTTCCTCAAATTCGCCCTTACCTTCGCTAGTTCTACATTTTCCTTCGTTGGTCTAGGTGGTAATGGTGGTGGCATTACTTTTATATTAGTGTGGATATAAAAATAATGAAAATAAATTAAATTGTTTTACCTTTTTATATATATATAAATTGTCTTACCTTTAATATGAAATTCAAAATTTTTAGAAAAAAAATCATTTTTTGTTTTTTGTTTTATGCTCCTATCTTCGACGTGTCGAAGATTGCCTTCATTTCTTCATATTCCTTAAGTTTTCTGTTTCGTTCTTTTAATTGCTCCCTCCTCTTTTGATTTATTTCGTCCTTATTTCTCTGGTAATATGCAAGAGCCTTTTCGGAGTTAGCCTTTCGTTTGTCCTCAGGTGTGAGATATTTCTTGTGTCTCCCCATCTATATATATAAGTAATAATATTTATTTCTTTAAATAGTTTTACATTTTTAAATTAAATTATTATTTAATACAATCATCACCCTTAATTTAAGTTGCGCGATTGCTTCTTCACAAATTTGCCATTTGTGAATATTCAATGTGGTCGAAACCTCTAATGCTTTAATTCTCTGTTCATTCCAGAACTTAAATGCCTTACTATATCGCTGAAGTGTTTCTCTTCTAGTGTATTTTTTAATCCTTCTA
>WBZZ01002318.1:67500-72500 GCA_019918135.1 Paulinella micropora | reverse complement strand
TACTATGATATATATATATATATATTACTGGGTACATTCATGTGTCAAACTCAGCCAGCGAATTTGAGTTAAGGGTCAGATTTCAGATTAGCGGTCAGATTTTAGTTTAGTGGTCAGAATTCAAATTAGTTCAATTTAACGGTAATATTTCGCAAAAATTATGCAGATTTTGCGGACGGATATAGCCGTTAAGTTGCACTAATTTGCCTTGAATTCTGACCACTAATCTGAAATCTGCCCCTTAACACAAATTCTATGGCTGAGTTTGACACTTGAATGTACCCAGTAATATATATATATATATATGTATTAATATTAATATGATTAATAATAACAGAAAGCATAATCCTCCGTTCTGCCCAACTTTCCGACCTCCATAAACTCACCTGCCGACCGAGCATCTTCGGCATAGCCGCTTGAAATATTAATATGCCTGGCGAGTTCCTCAGACCCATCGGCAATACGCTGCGACTCTTGACCCGTTATTAATATTAATATTAATACTGTAACAGCCCCAGAGTCCGTACATCCTGAACTTGATTTCATTAATAATTATTATGTATGATTAATAATGATTTGAATCAAAGTTCATAACTTGAAAATGCTTACCAGCTTTTTTGCAAATTCGTCAACGAATTTACCGTTATTTACGGATATCGGCCGGATAGTGACAATTACTTTTCCTTCAGACAACTGCCTTTCGTCTTTCCTTTTCCTTGTGACAATTCTCGGTAGAAAGACATGAAATTCTCGTATTCTCGCGTTCAAATTTTTCATCATTAAATATTCAATACACACGTTGGAGTGGTATAATAGTATAGTCACTACGTGTCAATGTTGAATAGTTAGTAGGAAATTACGTGGAATCTTTGCCCCGCTAGGTAAGGTGTCACTTAGAATCAGTTAGTTTATGCTTCCATTTTTCCTCCTATATTTCACAATTTCATGAATTATACCTTCTAATAATACTGGCAAGTATTTCCTTGGTCCAGCTTTCAAATGTTTGAGCAAACATAAATTATATTTAACGAAAAACGATCAATAAATAAATAAATAAAGTAAAGTATATATATATGTATATATATATGTATGTATGTACGTATATATATATGTATATATATATAATATTACATTCAAGTACATAGTGCTTTTTTTACAGGAAGAAGAGGAAGAAGAGGAAGAAGAGGAAGAATAAGAAGAAGAAGAAGAAGAAGAAGAGGAAGAAGAAGAGGAAGAAGAAGGAAGAAGAAGAGGAAGAAGAAGAGGAAGAAGAAGAGGAAGAAGAAGAGGAAGAAGAAGAAGAAGAAGAAGAAGAAGGAGGAGAAGAAGGAGAAGAAGAAGGAGAAAAAGAAGCAGAAGCAGCAGAAGGAGAAGCAGAAGGAGAAGAAGAAGAAGGAGGAGGAGGAGGAGGAGAAGAAGAAGAAGAAGAAGAAGAAGAAGAAGAAGAAGAAGAAGAAGAAGAAGAAGAAGAAGAAGAAGAAGAAGAAGAAGAAGAAGAAGAAGAAGAAGAAGAAGAAGAAGAAGAAGAAGAAGTTCATGATGATGATGAAGATGATGAAGATGAAGAAAGCGATGCTGAGAGATCCCTGGCCTCGGAAACAGGCACAACAATCTAACCACAACACAAGGAGTACGTATGTGTTACATGCAAGAGAGAGAGAGAGAGAGAGAGAGAGAGAGAGAGAGAGAGAGAGAGAGAGAGAAGAGAGAGAGAAGCGAGAGAAAGAGAGAGAGAGAGAGAGAGAGAGAGAGAGAGAGAGAGAGACCAGTGGTAAAGCAACAGCCGCTGTTGCACGGCCCATATGAACGCTACTTGTCACTATAGGTAGACAGATAAATAAACGGTTAGATTAAAAAAATGGGAAGGCTGTTGTTGTTACCTGCTTTGGCTGGTCCAAGCGAATGCAACAGACCCAGGCAAAGGGATAACAGGGCAAGGCTTCCAGCTTGGTGACACGCGGCCAACGGGATGGGGACATAAAGGAGCAACGTGGCGATTCCCATGGATACTATGTGTTTGTATATTTTTATGAGTAAATGAGTCTGGGGTGTACGTATGCTGTGCATGTATGCATTGTCTGTATGCATGGGTCCACCTGCGTACCTAAAAGTTATAAAGCATGCTGTCATGCGTATACGCACATACTATGCGTAAATGTATGAATCTAAGTATTATGTGATACCTTGCAGAATACCCATGGCTCCCATAGCATTTCCCCACTTGTAAACAGCGGCGTGAAGCCCAGCGGTGCGTCGTAAAGAATGCCAGAGCAAAGAAGTGGCTACAACCGTGGATGAACCAAGCAGGCGATGGTCGAATTGAACCGTTGTTGAGTTTTCAAAGAGGTTTCTCCAGGAAGGCTGCAGTTTCGGATCGACAATATCCTGCGGGATCCATCGCCCACCCATTAACGGATACTCATTGTAACACAGACCAGCTTGATTTCCCGCCACAAACGCCCCTGAAAATACAGTTGCTGCGACGATAGCGCATGTGCCTAATACCGATCGCCTGAGACCAGGAGGGGCACAGGACGTCAAGGGGCCTGTGTAGCATTGCAAAGCGGTGGTGAGGAGAGCAGAATAGATGACGAAGGCGGAGCAAAGGTGCGTCGCCAAACGGTACGGTGAGACACTCACGCGCTTTTGTTGCTCAACGGGGAAACGTTCAGCCTCCAACCCACTCTTGACCATCCACCAACCCACTGCGCCCTGTGCGCCTCCCAAAGCAAACAAACCAATGAGTCGCTTGCCGAGGGATGCATTGATACGTCCTCGGATGGCAAAGTAACAGAGCGGGAGTGCGAACGCAACTCCAATCGATCGCCCAAGCATGCGATGACCCCATTCCCAGTAAAAGATGTACTTGAATTCAGATAAAGTCATGTCCTGGTTCTGGCGTTGATACTCGGGATACTGCTTGTACTTGTGGAATTCTTGTTCCCACTCTTGCTCATTCATAGGCGGCAGACCACCAGCAGGCTTCCACTCAACCATAGAAAGTCCAGACTTGGTCAAACGGGTAAGGCCGCCAACAACAACCATACCAAACACCATCCCGCTCACCAGGAAGAGCCAGCTGGCGATCGCCGAGTCTTGCGGTATTGTTGTCCCTGCTGTTCCAGGTTCGAAAGCGCCTGCTTGGAAGAACGCGCGACGCGTGATGTGCAAACCACGATGGGCTAGAATGGCTGAACGTGACAGAAGGGCTCTGGAACTCGTGCGGTGCAGCAGGGATGTATTGTAGGCAGGGAGATGGACAGGGCGAGGAAAGGATGAGGTAAGAAGGCGAGGAGTACTAAAGCTTCCTGGTATTTTCAGAGGTTTATTGGTTGGTATCATGCCATTCCACCGCAAGAGGATTGCCGGCGATTGGGACAAAGCCAGCATTTTGTCTGGCAAGGACAGTAGAGGTGCAGAAGTTCAGTCTTTGTGTTTTAGGCAACGACATACCAACACCAAAATTTTAAAGACCGTGCTGAAGAAATTGGAAGTTCTTAGCCACCACTGCCAGTTTCGACTGAGTCAAATAGCTTGGGAAGAAGTTTTCGTTAGACTTCAAAAAGTCCAAGGGGACTTCCTTCAAAGGAAGGGCCCCTTTGAGCACCCTTTTGACCTTTGGGGAATCATGGCAGAAGTCATGACAGACCTAAGTCTGATCGTCCCCAAAGATGTCGGGGATGCTCAGAAAATCGAGATTCCTGTACTGGTCACATCTCCCTTCCCGCGTTTGTTGTCTATGCAACCCTATTACATGTCCGAGCGCTCATCTATCTTCGCAAACTTGTTCTTTCGCGATCGACATGTTTGCTCATGCGCCCTGCTTCAAATTATTTTGTTGCTGATTTGAAATGTATATTGTTGCTGGTCGGAGGCTGCCAACGTCAGCATGCCACAACTTGCTTTGAATTAGGCGGAGTATATTCGCCAGCTCGTGAAGCTGCTGGATTTGCCTTTGCAGCAATACAGGTGTCACACCATCTGTCTTGGACCATCTGTCTTGGATTTCATTCCCAATTTAAGCAATAATATTCGAGTGCATCAGACTTGGTCACTTTGAAGAAAGATGTGTCCACTCGTACAAACACCAATTCACACAAGCATAGATACATCAATGCAAACATAAATCCATAGGTAGATACATATATAAATGCATATATATACGTGCATACATACATACATGCATACGTACTTGCAATGCATGTACATATGCATACATGGTATATTTGCATGTGTGTGTGATTCTCCAGTCACCCGCAGCAGATAGCGTTTTGGGCGCAAAACATACAGGTAATCTATATAAACACATTAAGTAATACATGCATGCATACATACATACATACATCATACATACATACATATGTATATGTAGGTATGGTATGGTATGGTATGTATGTATGTATGAATGTATGTATGTAATATGTATGTAGGTGTGTAGCTATGTATGTATGTATGTATGTATGTATCTAGTATGTATGTATGTATGTATCATACATACATACATAAATGCATACATACATAGATATATACATACATACATGCATACATTATTTACCAATTATGTCATGTGCAGGTGGCAGACAGAATGGCAAAGGAAGAGGCAGAGCGGAGGGAGCAGGTGTCACAATTGTCTCTTAAACGCAACGTGATCGCTGCCAGGTCATATATAAGAGAAACAGAGCGAGAGAACCTCTCCTCTCTCTCTCTCTCTCTCTCTCTCTCTCTCTCTCCAACCCGCCCACACACACCCGCCAACCCCCTCTTTCTGTCACACATATCCATACATGCATACACATTCTTACTTCTGTTTGCAAGGGCTTACTATCTCCATTCCAAGGTGAAAGAGAGAGCAGTCTGTTTGGAGACAGAAATCCGAGCTTTGGAGGTACAATACGCATGTTTCTAGCATGTCCCACCCCCCCCCCCCCCCCCCCCCCCCCCCCCCCCCTCTTCCGCCGCCTCTTTGTCCCTCCTTCCCCATTTCTCTCTCTCTCTCTCTC
>WBZZ01002318.1:35000-50000 GCA_019918135.1 Paulinella micropora | reverse complement strand
GATATGGCCAACACAACGCCAGTCCTGCCGGTAAAATATCTATCTATCTATCTATCTATCTATCTATCTATCTATCTATCTATCTATCTATATGTCTATCTATCTATCTATCTATCTATCTATCTATCTATCTACCTATCTACCAACCTACCTACCTACCTACCTACCTCCCTGCCTCCCTGCCTGCGCACGTACCTATCTATCTATCTATATATCTATCTATCTATCTATATATCTATCTATCTATCTATCTATCTATCTATCTATCTATCCATCTGTCTGTCTATCTATCTATCTATCTATCTATCTATCTATCTATCTACCTACCTATCTATCTTTTTTCCTACCTACCTACCTACCTACCTGCCCATTTATCTGTCTATCTAGGATACACACAAAAAAGGCAGGGCCAGCCTGCCCTGTCGCCGTCTTTGGCCTCCATCAACTAAGAGTCATTCTAAACCCAGAATTCCAGGTTTCTGGGGCCACTTTCTGGGTTTGCTTCCTGAAAAGCCTGGCCTGTGGTGCCACTTTCACACCCAGATCCCGGAAATCTGGGTAGTGTAGAACGCGCCTAAGTTTTGGCAGATTCCGTGAGTACTGTGGACATTCCAAATGGAAAATCCCTTGACCTCAGCTTTCTCTGTCCATAGTAGAGCTAGGACGATGCTGAAGCCGCCCTGTATATTATGCGGCTAGCCACAAATTTGACGTGATTTGCGGGCGAGCCGGGCCGGCGAGCGCCCCCGCGAAACACGTCAAATTTGGCGCGCCCCATATGTAGTTTTATCGGTAACCTGACCACATTTTGTGGAGGTGACCAATAAAAGCTTAAGACCATATCACAAGGGCTTTCCAATGGTGCGCTCAGCATGTTCATTTCTCAAATATATTAACTGGGAAGTATGAGTTGATTGTTGGCCTTTCCCCCCCCCCCCCCCCCCACTTGGATATCCTTAGCAATCCTCGTAGTTGTATTTTTCTTTCCTAACCATACTCCTAACCCTAACCTAACTTCCATTTCCAAGGGAATTTTGCTTGAGCTCTTTTTTGAAATCACTATATCGACATTCAAGCGGCAGTCTCATCCCCAAGTTCAAACTCGTCTTTCTCCATCAATGTTTGTTGTAGTCGTTATACAGCATGGCTAAGCAATAATTTGGAAGTCCCTGTCTTGAGCTTAATGATAGCTTTACAGCTATCACACACCATTAGTGAAAGGGAAAGCTGAGATCAAAGCTGGATAATTCTGTTGCTTCAATGTCGTGGGTATATTGAGCATAGTCAGTATTTTGCAAAATCTAAGCAATGTCCCCAATCGCTTTGCATTTTGGGATAATTTTGTTGCTTCAATGTCGTGGGTATGGAGCATACTAAGCAAAATCTAAGCGATGTCCCAACGCAATCGCTTTGGATTTTGTTGCTCCAGTGCTCCGAGTAGCATTTTTGTTGGGGACACGCAAAACTCACCTAACTTTGAATGATTGTCTCATAGCCGATGTTGCAAAAACGAAAACTATAAGCACGTGATTGGAAAAGCCCCTGACCTGAGCTTTTCAATGATGCATTCAGAGCAGCCGTAACTGAAATACAAATCGAGAAACGTGCAATCAAAATTTGGTGAATTTTTCACTTCAATATCCCCAGGATAATGCTATCAATAGAAATCATCACTGATATTACTTTACCTTACCCCCTACTCCTGACTCGCTATATATGAATCTGCAGACAGTAATTTTATTGGCAATATTATATTAGGCTCATACGAATAAGAAAACAACAACAACAAAAAGCAGGATCGACTTGAGGGATGTTATATATCATTATCAGATCCTATGCCATATATATACAATACATCATATTACATGTATTATGTATGACATGTATATATATGTTATAGGAATTCGACACATTTATGAAGATAAAGTTTATGGCCTGTGTGTGGTGTATGCATGTATGTGTGTGTGTGTGTGTTGTGTTGGAGTTAGATCATCACTGTGCATTTCCGTATCAATATCAAGTTTTTGTTCATTCATTTGCATGCAGAAATACATAGGCTCGTTCATACTTTATACCGTTAACCCCTCTGTCTCCAGAAGATGCTTTGATGCTTCTCATTAGATTCATTCTCTTTAGATTCATTCTCTTTATATATGTTTAATCTTACCACAGCAGTTATAATACTACTCGCGTGTGGTCTTTGCATCATTTATTTGTACTAAATATCATGAGAGGATTTTATTTACTCTAGATATTATTTTGGGTGTATTCTTTTGTTGCTGAGTGATTGATGCTTAGATCCTAACAAAAAGCTTGCAGGAGGCCCTTACACGTTCGGTGCTTTTTAAAATAGAAGGTCTTACACAATGTAAGGCACCCCTGCGATTTTGGCAAAAAATCATGCAATGTGTAAGCATCTCTGTGTTAAATGTAAGGTATTTATTAAAATACACATGCTTACAAAATGTAAGGGTCCCGGGCAGCAATGCCTTACAAAATGTAAGCACGTCCAAGTTAAGTTGCAAGCCATCTCTTATAATCAACTTCCTTACGAAATGTAAGGGTTCCCTGCAGAGTGCTTACAGAATGTAAGGCACCCCTGCAGCATTCAACCCTCTGCCGCACCAAACTTACAAAATGTAAGGGTCCCCTGCATATACAGCACACCCTCACATTGTGTAAGTGCTTTCTGTAATATTTTGTAAGTTCTTTCTATAACAGGTCCCGCTTACATTTTGTAAGGGGGTACTGCAGCACCCCCTTACACTATGTAAGAATCGTATTATTATTATTATTATTATTATTATTATTATTATTATTATTATTATTATTATTATTATTATTATTATTATTATTATTATTATTATTATTATTATTATTATTATTATTATCATTATTATTATATTACTATCATTATCATTGTTATTATTATTATTATTAATTGGACACCGTGATAGCCCAGTGGTCAAGTTCTACCATCTGGGCCCTGTCGCCAGTTCGATTCCCGTCGGTGCCACCAGTATTTTCATTGAACATACCGGTCCGTCTGGAAGTGTTGGAACTGCCCTTGCGGGGTGTCATTAGAGCCTATCGTCAATTCTTCGTACTCCCCACGGGTGAGACGATGGAGGCGCATGTGCAGATTTGCATCAGCTATTGACAGAGAAGCACTATTATTATTAATTTTTTTTAATTTATTATTATTTTTTTATTATTATTTTTTTTACTTTTTATTTATTTATTTTTATTTTTCCAATCAGCCTCAAATTGAGGAGCCTCGGATACTTATTAAAATAAACTCCAAGAAAGTCTGTTTTATTGTGTATGATTATGTATGTATGTATGTATGTATGTATGTATGTATGTATTTATGTGTGTATACGTATGTATGTATATATGTATGTATGTATGGATGTATGTATGTATGGATGTATGTACGTACCTATGTATGTATGTTTCCATGTATGTATGTATGTATGTGTATGTATGTATGTATGTATGTATGTATGTATGAATGTATGTATGAATGTATGCATGTATGTATGTATGTATGAATGTATGCATGCATGTATGTATGTATGTATGTATTCCTGTCTCAAAAAATCGATGAATGAATGAATGAATGAATGAATGCATGAACACACACACACAAACATATATATATATATATATATATATATATATATATATATATATACATATATATAGGTATGTATGTATATATGCATTAAAGGGAAAACTCCGCAAGAAACGGAATGTCCCTATGACCGGGTTAACTGACACGATTCGTCCGTAACGTGACCACAAATGCCAAAACATACCAACAAACAACAACACATAAGTGCAAGGTCCCTTATTTAGCCATAAATTCCCAGTCACGGGAAAAAAAACAGCTAAATTCCACGGAATTTCCGTATCATTTTCCCTTATCCTACAAACGGTTACTACATTTGTTCCAAAAGGTTCGGGTCAACGCTATTAACGTGGGGGATTAATGAATAAGGATGCCACAGCTTTGTGGAACTTACATCCTAGCACTGAACCTTCACCACTCCGGTAAACGGTTAAGTGTAAAATATATAGGATTTACAGCCGGGCACTATGGGGTCCAAACTTCCAAGCTCCCCCCCATATCCTTTATCCTAATATATAAGTAGTAACATCATTAAAACCGGAACTTGAGTACAAGTTCTTCAAAACCGGAAATGCGGTAATAAGAATTCATCTTAGTAAAACATTTATTATAATTACAAGGAATCACTTCCACGCCGCGCCAACGGTGAATTCCTGTAACTTGAAACTAATCATAGTAGCGGCGAAATAACTCGATGTAGTATTATTACCGTCACGCCGCATATGATATTTAGATATCAGAACTTGAACTAGATCATACAATATACAATCATAGTAAAATGTTAAGGCCTATAATCTAACTCTTACTATTGTAGTCTTACTCACGTCACCACGCGTAACTGTCACAGGCTTCAACTACCGGCGTAGTAGTGGCTAGTATTAATAACACCCCGCTGTTACAATCCCCGAAGATAGCTTAATAAAAAGTCGGTAATACAACCAGACACAAATCCCCAAAAGAGAATAATGTCTCGTTATATTAGCTCAGTGAAGCAGAAAAGAAAACGGCAACAGACCAAGGTTAAAATTGCATTAGGTCAAATCCTGCCAAACGATATTGAAAATTATGTGAAAAAACTAGGTGCATCTGACACCAGAAAAAGGATACTTTTTACCTGCTATCCGGTGGTGATGCCTACAGTACCCCTTCCCGTTTTTATGACGGAAATATGCAATATTTTCGTCATATAAATGCTGATTTCTTTTCTGCACAAACGCTACGGGGTGTCGCAACTAAGTGCATTAACCCACGGATAGACTGTGCAGTGGATATATAAAACGCATACGCCAGACACGAGTCAACTATAAATCTCCAGCCTCGTTTTTGTAAATAAAAACTCCTCCTTCCACACTTGTTGTCCCCCCCGTAACTTAATTCTGAGGCAGTATGTCAAGAACAAATAGTATTACTATTGCAATAAAAGCAGCGTTATAATTTTTCTCCTTCTCCAAAAACACTTCCGATCAGTAAATACATTGTCTTTTGATAACATACCCTTGTATTCAAATCGGTTACCTTAATATAGTACTAGGGGGCCAGACCTAATAACTATATCCAAAGCCGGGGTGAGTGAGCCCGACCATGCGATATGCCGACACAAGTAGAAACGGACCGTGCTGGTATGACGATATTAAGTATATCCAAAGAAAAAAAATTTAATATGTCTACTATGAGAACATTTTTTGAGAACATCACCCTGGATACTTGAAGCAGGGTCGTACCAGGAACACCATCGCTAAACTCACAAGCGATCCCCTTATACGGTGTCGTATCCATTTGCCGATTGACCCTCGCACTCATATGTTGCGATAAAAATGCCAAGTAACAACAATGGTATAAAAACATTTTAATAAGACATGATCTGACATGGGCACTATGAGATTAATCCACATGCAGCTTTCAATGTCCGACGCGTGATAAAAGAAAAAAATGTCACTTACTGCCTTCGTCGCCTTGCGCGAACCCCTTTGCCAGGTGGCGGGCCGCCAACAAAAGTCAAGTCAAACTTCGACTCCAGAATGTCCCATATTTTGTTAGGGATGGCGCCCAAAGATAAGTCAAAAGGAATGTCAAGCACTCCTCTAGGCAGTGACTGAATAGTCCACGCAGTGTGGTCTTTGTCTCGAAGGGTAATAGTATCATCCCATGTCTCGAGATTTTTCGCGTCTTTGTACACAGGTAAATATTGTCTAGCTTTTGGATCCTCAACAGGGTCCATGCTTCTCCAAAAAAATGGAGTACCGGTTGTATCGTTTTTGCTGCTAAGGATCTCTTCGATGTCCGTGCTGCCCGTGTAGTCTGCGGGACCGCCACAGCTCGCATGAGATAAAGATCTGAGAGAGTGTCATCGGCAACATGAGATTCTGCCGGTCTCAACAGATAAAAAGCGTCTCGGACCCACTTGATGGCAGCAATCGCCACTCCTTCCTTCCATCGCACATGTCGAATGTCCACATTACCCGCGTTCGGGTTAGTGTCCTTCTCCCCTCCTCCTCCATGGACATCCGTCGCTCGCGTCGACCTTGCCACCTTCCTCGGTTGGTCGAAAATGAGATCGTTTTGCGCTCTCCTCCTCTGCGCCTCCGTGAACTTCTCCTTTGTACCGCCGCGGACTATGGGGGCTTTAGACTGAGTCCCCGCCGCGCTTTTGCGGTTTGAGTCTTCCTTACTCTCCTTCTCGGTCTCCTCCTTCTCCGTGACAGGTGCCCGATAGGCATTCTCCTCCTCTAAGGTATCCTCCTTATTGATAGGCGGTACCTCTTTGAAGTCCTCCTTCATCCGTTTCAACGCCTCCTCAACGGATTCATCCTCAAGTAAGAAGGGGTCATATTTGATCAGCCTTCGAACATTCACAATCTGCACCTTCCCTCTACCCCTGATCTTATAATTCAGAGGTCCCATCTGTTCCATGATCTGGTATGGTCCTTTCCAGTGGGTAAACAGCTTAGAGCTAACCCCCTTAGGGACTTGAGGATGGTACAAGAGTACAATATCCCCAACCTGGAAACGGACTTGATCTAAGTGCGCTTGTCGCACTCCTTGTGCGTCAGTCTTTCTGCGCTCCGCCTCCCTGTGCGCCGCAACTATTTGTTCCGCCTCCATCTTCGCTCTTAGTCTCATCCCGAACAACTCATCCTCATCTGCCCAAGTGTCTTTTGGATGCAGAAGTGAGGTTGGGATATTAGGCTCTCGGCCGTAAACCAATTGATATGGCGAGACTGAGCTCCTGGCTCCTCCTAATGCCGATGAGGGTAGACAGTTCATTGCAAAGGCAAATGAAGGTGCTGCCTCCACCCAGGCTCTCTGATTCTCCTTCTTCATACAGTACATCTTAAGCGAGGCTTTGAGAGGTCTATGTACCCGCTCGATCTTGCCATTCGCTCTCGGGTTATAGGCAGTAACATATTGCCATTTCATCCCGTAGTACTTAGATAGTCTGTCGATGACTTCATTATTAAAGTCAGAACCTCGATCAGAACATATCTTTCTAGGCACTCCGATCTGCGAGACGATCCTATCGATCAGAGCCTCCGCAGTTGTCTTGCCTGTAGCGTCCTTAACAGGAACAACCCAGACATAATTGGTGGCTCGATCTATTGCGGTAAGAAGGTATCTGTACCCTTCTGCCGATTCGGGGAAAGGTCCCACATGATCGATGTGTAAAAATTCAAACATCCCGGCGTGTAACGGGAATGTACCGATCAGGCCAAAGTTCGCCTTCAGCGGTGTCTTTGTGGTTTTGCATGGGATGCATGCGTCTACTTCTCTGTCTATCTCCTCCTTCATTCCTTTCCACCAAAATCGCCTCGCTATGAACCAATGAGTTCTTTGTCGACCCGGATGTGCCAGTAAGGGGCAGTTATGGGCTGCGACATATATAAAGCGCCTCAACTTCTCTGGTACCCAGAGAGTCCATTTGTCAGGCTGTGATGCAAATTTGCCATGCTGGCCCTTGTACCACAATAGCCCATCTCTCCACGCCATCTCCTTCATCTGATCTTTGATCTGTGGAGTCTTTTTAAGCTCATTAGGGTTCTTGTATAACGTTATGAGCTCCTTGAACTCCGGATCCGTCGCCTGTTGCTGCCTCCACGCGGTAGGCGAGGCGATATGAATAGTACCGTCCTCCAACCTTACTCCTACCCTTTCCGGGTCTTCATCAAGCTCGCTTCGATTTTCCTGTGGAGGTTCAGTACAGACCTCAGTCGTCTCCTCCTCTTCTTTTATATTCGCCTCCGCGTTCTCGTATGCCTCATAAGACCACTCAGCGTCTTCGAGAACATGCGCCTCACAGCATATGCCATGCTCCGGGCCTTGAGGACTATATCGTAGACCCGTGCGGTCATAACGAACGCCTCTTGCCATCTGCATCGCCTCTATGTGGCTCACCTCGTATACCTTGTCCGTGGACAGGTCCATCATCTCCACTGATGATACGAGAGCCGACACCTCCGACTGAAACTCTAGCCTGGAAAGGCTATCAGCGACTACGTTTCGCTTTCCCGGTAAGTAGACCATCGTGAAATTGAAACATGACAAGAAAGCTTGCCACCGCGCCAAACGGCCGGTTTGTTCATGATTCATCAACCAAAGAAGGTTGTGATGATCGGTCCTAACCGTGAATAGAGGTCCTCCCCACAAGTATTCTCTGAGCCTCTTGAGAGCCCATACTACTGCCAACGCCTCCCTCTGTCGCGTGCAGTAATTTCGCTCCGCCGCACACAGCTTTCTACTAATAAACATGATCGGGCGCAACTTTTTCTCCTCATCTTCTTGTTGCAGCACCGCGCCAATCGCAAACTTAGATGCATCCGTGTCGACTACGAACGGTTTCGTAAAGTCGGGCATCATAAGTACTAATCCGCCGTCCTTGGGATCTTTATAAATGATATCTTTGAGCGTATTAAACGCCTGCAAAGCCTCCTCATCCCACTTCTCAAAGTCTCCAAAATCAATCATCTTCTCCAGCTTAGCCTGTGTTGCACCCCAATCGGGTATGAACTGGCTGTAGTACTGTGCCATCGCAAGAAAAGAGTGTAACTCCGTGCGATTCTTTGGCAACTGTCTACTCATGATCTCCTCCCTCTTTTCGCGCGATATCGAGACCTTATTATGAGAAATCTCGTAACCCAAATACGTCACACTTGTTCTGGCAAGCTGGCATTTCTTTAGGTTGCATTTCAGGCCAAAAGCTCCGATGCGCCTGAAGACATCTGACAAGTGATCGATATGCTCTTCCATTGTGTTAGAGTATACGATGATGTCATCGATGTAACAAAATGCATATTCTCCCGCCTTCTGTCCTCTCCTTCTCATAAAACCATCCTCCGACTGGTCGTCATATTGACCGCTCAACATCTTCTGCATCGCCTTCTGAAAGAGCCCCGGGGCCTGTTTGAGTCCCATTGGAAGCACCTTCCACTGGTATATTTCCATACCCACAACGAATGCAGTCAGCCATCTGGATTTCTCGTCCAGTGGTATCTGCCAGAAGCCGTTCTTAAGGTCAATGACCGAATAGAATTTAGCATTCCGCAGCACCCTTCTGCCTTCTTCTAAGGTCGGCAGAGGATTTCTCTCTTCCTCTAGCACCTTATTCACACGGGCATAATTGATCGTCAAGCGCCATTCTCCTCCTGGCTTAGGGACGATTTTCGGTTGAGAGACAATTGGAGATGTAGATCTCTCAATAAAGTCCTCATCGAGCAACTGTCTCACATTCTTCTCCGCTATTTTTGCCTCATGTATGCTCAAATTTGCCCTCCGTGGTGCCGGAGATGGCTCCGCACCCGGTATCTTGTAAATGACAGCAGTGAAGTCATCCGACTTTACACCACCTGCCCGAGGAGGGTCGAAAATTTCTCTGTACGCCTCCATCTTAGCTTTGAGAAACGCCTTCTCTCTCTCCGAACCCACTCCTTCTTCTAAAATTTTCCTCGCCGCCGCTTGGAAATCTTCCTCCGACATCTTCTTATGCTCCTTGAGGGGCGCTAAGTCCTCCTCCAAACTCAAATCTTCCTCGGACAAATCGTCTAGTCCCGTTCTTTCATACGTGACTGTGTCCGGCTCATCATCATGACCCAGCCCGACAAGCATATCAATAAGGTTCGCGTATTGTATCGGAGCCTTACGGGTGTAGAAACCATCAAAGCATGTGAAAGCTTGAGGTATCAATTTCAACTTGTCCTGGGCTCTGAGCTTTTGCTTGTATGCACTGCTCTGCTCCCGAGACCCGAATCGACAAGCCACCACTAACTGTTGCTTGCGAGAAGGAACAGGTATAGGATGATCAATAAGCCGGTCCCTTATCTCCTGTGCCCAGATCGCCTTCTCATTGTATGGCAGAATGACAGTATACGGCTTGTTACTCTCAAATAGAGTCCGTAGACACTTTTTCACTTCAGTTAATGAGCGCGGCCAGGTAGGCACATCGCCCCAAAAGTTCGTGATAAAAGTTTTAATGTCATCCGCTGGAGTATCGGGGATACGCCCCTTCCTCCTTGGCACAAACGCCTCTCTCTTCTCATCTGACACCTTCGCATGGTAACAGTAGCCATTAGTAATATGGACATCTGCCCCGCCACCTTCTGCGAATCTGGCCAACGACGGGCACTGTTTCGCAACACATATTATCTCCTCATTACGCGCTACCACTAAGTCATCAATAGACTTTCTGTCCCATGCGGGAATCGTAACCGTATACGCCTGCATCTCCGTCTCCCAATTGTCGGTCCAGGTCAGTTCCTCCGGCACTGTGACATAGGGGTGTACATAGGCTTCAGTTGCCTCATGTACGAAGGCCAACTTTTTCCTCTCCGTTGCTAGACTCAGCTCAAAAGCCTCGTATGAGTCAGTAGCAGTCATCGGATTAATATCCTCCTCCTCTCCATTCTTCACTCCATAAATCACCCGCCGTGCGGCGCAATCGATCACAGCCCCCATCGTAGCCAATTGGGCATACGACAGCAGGATTGAACCGTGGTAATCGGGGACAACATAGAGGTCCGCACGATATACTCGACCGGATTTCAATTTGAAAATTAATGTGACGATGCCCGTAATTTCCGTACGGCTGCCTACCCCTTTTAGGGTCCCCTTTGTTTTTCTAATGTTTTTGTCCACCCATGTCCGGTGACTATTCAAAAACTTCTGGCCGACAATATTAATATTCGCCATCGTATCATTACCAACTTTTAATGTGGTTTGTAAAGTTTCACAAAAGAGGTCAGTGTAGCATAGCGCGTCTGGTCTATGTAAACTAGCCGCTAGCACATGAATTTTTCGTTCTAGGGTTTTGAGTCTAAGATCAAGTTCCTTGTCCTCTTCTCGTTCTCCCCCCTTTTCCGCCAACTTAACTTCTTGAGTCTCCGGGGCTTCCGGTATCTCGAGTGTCTTTTGGACAGAGTCTGGTACACCGAGTGTACTCGTGTCTATAGCAGAGACTATTGAGTCCTTTGGCGGGGGTACGGTCCGCTGCTTCTTCGTAGGAGGAGACCTAGCCTTTGGTTTCGGCTTCCTCTCCTCCATCGCCTTCTTCGCCTTCCTATTCGCATCATTTATCATATTAGCTCTCGAAGGATGAACTAGCAAGTGCTTACCTTGAGGCTTGTGAGGCTGTGTGCCTTCACCTTCACGTCTAGGAGGAACGGAACCGTTCGTATCCTGTTCAGCAACAGTAGGCATAACTGTGACTGTCGGATTAAAAAGAACAGTTTTTATCTCCTTCTCTCTCTTCTTTTCCTCTCTCTTCTCCTCCCGTCAGTCTACGACGACAACACGCTCACCTGAGCCGGTGTCTTCGTCTTGACGTCCCCCCTCCATAGCGGTATAAGCTTGCTGGGGGTAGTTGAAGCTGGAACTGGTGCTATAATTCCAGTATCCGTGTCCTCTGGGAGGGCGCGCTGGGGTCCGTCCTCCCCTTCCACGAAAGCCTCGTCCTCGTGGTGCCGCCCCTCTTGGTGTCCCTCGGGACCCTCGCGACGATCCTCTCGTCTCTCCTCCTCCTCTAGTCGGCGCCTTTGATCGGCCCGATGTCTCTCTCTTCTCCCTTCTCTTCATTCTGTCAAGGAAGTAAATGATGGCCTCCCGGAACTCCGCATCCGAGACCATATTCGCATTCCACCTCCCCTCCTCCAACTCCTTCTTGTACATGGCGTACATGGTCTTTTTCATGCCTTCGAGCTCTCTAAGGAAAAGATTTCGCTGCCTATCATCAAGAGAGTCGTGGCTGAAGAGGCAATTGCCTACTCCTTTCTGTGCCTCATGCTTACACGCCATGTATGAAAAATAGCGGTAGCACGGCGTCGGCTCATCTCTACCCCTCTTGAGACCTGCCGTTCGAGTTGCATGTGCTGCTTGAGCACCTCCAACCCCCTGTGTCGCGGCACTGGAAAATGACTCGGTGGCCGTGTCCAATTCGGAACACGCGTCGAGCACCTCCTTGAACAGGTCGCCCGGCGTAGCCGCTACAGTCCTCTCGTATATATTCGTTTCTAAAAAATCCGCCGTCTTCACCGCCGTGAAGGTCGGACAGGACTGTATGATCCTTGCGAGCTTGCTCGGGTGTCGTGTACACAAAGCACTCAGGAAGTACAAAATAATATACTTCCGGCTATAAAAGAGCCCGTACTTGGCGCTGACCTCAGTGAGGATCGCTGCCAACCTCGTGCCAATGCCCAGCCCTTCGTTCACCTCTTGAAAAATCTCAAACCCAATCAAAGTACCAGTGCACAGGTGCTGATACCCATGAGTTTTAAAGTATTGCAAGAGGACGGCAACTGGCACCGTGCATTGCAGGTCTGAGGCTGCTCTCCTAGCCGCCACCTCTACCGCTCTCATCGCCTTGTATTCCCCAACATCAAACCCTTGTGTGATGATTGATGGGTCCAACAAGGTGTACAACGCCTCATACTCCTGTGTTTCGTCCGTTGGATGCTGCTTCATACAAGCATCAATTCTTCTGAGCTTGTCTCGAAGGTTCGCATCCGTGTCCTTCTGACTCGCTGTCTCTGCATACAGCGTCAGAGCAGTGGCATCGGACTTTGTATATTTTTGGAAGGCCTGTATGATAGCCTGTCTGTCCTTCTTGTCATTATTGTTGACAATGACAGTGGTAGGCGCTGAGCTAGTCGCAGGGGCCGAAGGGGCTGTGTGGGCTGACGGGGCGGAGCGGCCCGAGGGAGCCATATAAGATCCAGAGGAATATTTCGGTCCCTTTGTTCCCGCCGCCTTGGCTAATGCAATCTTTGCCTCCATCTCCTTCTTTTCTTTCTCAGCCGCTAGCTCTTTGATATACAGCTCTTGGGCATGATGAAAAAAAGACAGGATCTCAGCTGCCTTCCGAAGGAACAAGGCCTTCTCCGCCAACTCCTTCTCTCCCGCTTTATTGGTGGGGGGTGGTGCGGCCGTCCCCTCCAAGATCGTATGATCCTTCGTGAAGACCCACCTCTTCCATGCGTCATCCTTCACCAAGGCCGCATGCAGCTTCTTCATCCTCGTCACCCCTCCAGCTTCGCCTTCTATTTCCCTCAGGGCCGGGTGAAGGTCCCTGCCAAACTGGGTGTGTTGGAGTTTACCCAGGTCCACTAACTTGGCCTCCATAAGTTTCAGAGACACATCCATGACATTGATCTGTCCTTTTGGATTCCTGAACTTAAACTCCTTTTCCACTCTCTTTATTGAATCAATGTCCTGACCAGGATCGAGCAACCTAACCAGTGCTCTTGTGTTCCATGGCAGCACAGTCTTTCCAGTCTGGTACTCAAAGAGTATAGCACACTCAAACACTGTCCATGAGAGGTCGAGTAGCTCCAGTAAAGACATATTGTCCCCAAATGAGACATGTTGCACCTGTAACTGTGCACCGTCGTCTCTGAGGAATTCTGCCAGAGGCAGAGCTTGCCTTGGGAGAGGGTAACAGATGTCCTCCTTCTTCAAGGGTTGTCCCCATCGCATTTCTTGGGGAATGTATAGCCATTTATAGGCCTCATCCTTCCCTTTCTTCTCATCAAACTCCTTCTTACTTAGTTTGCCATATTCGGCCACTAACCTCGCTTCCTCTCCTCCCTTCTCCTCCTCCTCGACTTCCTCTGCTCCTCCTATGTCAAAGGAAGGCGCAGTAAAAAATTGATTCTCTGCTCCTCCTGTGTCAAAGGAAGTGCCAGATCTCCTCCTTCTGCATGAGGGTCAACGAACTCCTCTTCGTTTCCTGGGGTTCGCTCACTCTCCCCCCCTCCTTCCTGCCAGTCTTCAGACCTAGTAGACATGGACGCTGAAGGAATACGGATGAGACAGAGTTGTTTCTACCCCGTAATTGCTCTGTTCGTCTATGAGGAACGAATAGAGAGAAAAAACGAAAAGACAGTATAGAGAGAGAGCGTCTCACCTCTATGTCTTATGTGTTTTTTTGTTGTGAGAAAGAAGTAATCTGTACGACTTTCTCTGAAAATTTGATCTCCTTCTCCACTCCTCTTTTCTTTTTCTCTTTTTGTTGTTGTATTTGTTATGAGGTACGAGGACCTATGTACAGATAATGTCAAAGAGGCTAGAGAAGCACTCCTTGAGAAGTCGACTTGTCGTCTGACACTTGTTCAGACCTATTGTCGAAAGACAGTCAGAGATTTGCAAAAATACTCTGATGTGTGTGGTTTGAGAGGCAACAAAGTGCACAGACTTGAAAGGTAGAGTACTACGCTCGTGTCCTTCAAGTTTGTTTGTAACTGTGAGTGTTTGTTTGTACGTCTGTTGACCTACTCTGTCTCTGTCTCAAGAGAGAACAAAAGAACAGCTACGAGGTCTGGTGTCTGGCCTCCTTGTGAGGACACAGATACAGGCTGTGGAGAGGGTACTGAGACACCTACTCACAAACGCCTAGACGTCTAGTTTTGCAAAAAGAGCTGTGTGGGGATGTGCTGGAGTATTTGTTTTTTGGAACACCTACTCAGAAGAGATAGGTCTGTCCAATTTTTCTTTCTGCTGTGCCAAAAACAAGCCAGAAAAGAAATCAGCCTTGTGCTGGTGACTCCAATGGTACAATCCCCGAAGATAGCTCAATAAAAAGTCGGTAATACAACCCGGCAGACACAAATCCCCAAAAGAGAATGATGTCTCGTTATATTAGCTCAGTGAAGCCGAAAAGAAAACGGCAACAGACCAAGGTTAAAATGGCATTAGGTCAAATCCGGCCAAACGATATTGAAAATAATGGAAAAAAACTAGGTGCACCTGACACCAGAAAAAGGATACTTTTTATCGGCTATCCGAGGGGTGATGCCTACACCGCCGATTCAGGTAAAAATTTAAATATTCTTCATATCATCAGTAAGGACGGTTATATAATACTATCATAGTAATACAGTCCATTTATT
>WBZZ01002318.1:22500-27500 GCA_019918135.1 Paulinella micropora | reverse complement strand
CACACCCCCAGCACAAGCAAATCTCGCAAATTACATCACGCTTGCAGAGCTACACGGGTAAAGACTACCATATCATGTGCAAAGAGAGCCTATCACCTGAAACACGCAACCTTGATAGCACCAAACAACTCATGAAGGAGTATCCAAATTTTGTGGCAGCAGTGTGGACCACAGATGGTGAGATCTATCTACGCCCACAAGAGAGTAAGAATAGGTTCAAAATCCAACGCTCGACCCATATTCGGTACTTACAAAACCACTTCAGCAACTATGAGTCAGACAACTCATCCGCCTCCCCAAGAACCAACAACAGGTCACCAAATGCAACCATGTCTAGCTCCAGTTCGACGTTCCCTGCCAGTGAGGCACCGCAGTAAGCCATGAGCTCCTTACTACAGCCCAACCTCCTACCCCTGGAACACCTACCAGAACAGACTCAACCCAACAATACACCATCACACCCACCAGCACACATCATACACCCACACCTCACATCTCTTCCCCCCAAGGTAAATAAGCACTTCTCTATATATCATACAAATATCCGCGGTATAACAGGAAGCCACCAAACCCTACTTAACCATCTATCTAACCCTGACTGTACTCACTTCATCCCAGACATTATATCACTTACGGAATCCAAAATAACACCATGTACACCACACACCCACTTTCCAATCCCAACACACATCCTACCATACCACCGATGTGTCCGTTTACTATAAAAACGACATGCACATCACAATTTCTGAATCTAAAATCTCAAAAGCTTATGGCATAATCATGCAGGTACAGCACAGAACATAAAAATAATCCAATCCACACCATATTCCATGTCTACAAAAGACCACTCTCACAATCCTAGGACGGCGCTTTCTTCCAGGAGCTCCAAAACCACATGCAAGGTACCCTCTCTGCCTCCCCAGACACTAGCATCACGATTGTTGGTGACCTCAACCTTGACCTCTTGCGCCCTACCAAACAGGTATGTGACTTTCTTGCTGTCAATAACCTCTTCACCACAATCAAAAATCCCACCCGCAAAGCAAAGACCATACATTGCTTGATGTTATCTTAACAACACTCAGTTGCGATATCACATCTGATGTTTTACCTACATGCATCTCTGACCACCACCCCATCTAAGCTATCTTTCACACCCCAATCGCACATAAGAATAATAATAATAAAACCCTAAGTAATAAGAGATATGAAGATAAGAAGGAAATAATAACAGAAGAAATAATTAATGAACTTAAGCAAGTTCTTGACACAGAACTAAATAACGATACGCCTAATAATTATATAAATAAGATACATACAGTTATAAAGACAGTGGTAGAAAAGTATGAAAAACGTATAAAGAAACGAACATGGAAACCAGGTGCAATAATCAAACTAGAGCTATGATTAAGAGGCAAAGAGAACTGTATGAAATAAAAATAGCATGCCCAGTTAAAAGTAATAGGATTAAGTATAATAAGCATAGAAACAAAACTAATAGAGAGATTAAGAAAGCTAAGAAAGCTTATATGACTACCCTAATGCAAAAACTAAGTCACGACCCAAAAAACGTATGAATGAGTTGAGAAAATTGATCCCACAGAAACAGGGTCTGAAGACGTCGCCCACCCAGCTCCGCGTAGATGATAAGGTTATCACCGACCCCAAAGGTATTGCCAAGGCAATCAACCGACACTACACGACGGTCGGCTCCAAGGTCAGTGCCCAAATCCCCCAATAACATAAAGTCAGAGAAGAGGAAATAGACCTAACACAGAGACAACTGCCTACCTTTACACTCAAACGCATTTTGCAGGATGGTGTAGTCGAGACACTGAAAGCAATAGAAACAAAGCAGAAGGTATAAACAAAATGAAGCCAGCCATAATGCAAGACCTTACAGAATACATTGCCCCGATATTAACCAAGCTCTTTAATAAAGCTAAGAACGTAACGAATACGCGGATGCACTAAAAATAACTAAAGTTATTGAAATATATAAAGCTAAATATAGAACGCTGCCTGAGAACTACAGACCTATCTCGCTGCTGCCGATTATCGCTAAGGTCTTTGACACTATACTCAACAAGCAACTGATGGCCCACCTTACCAGGTACGACATCCTCTCCCGAACTCAATATGCTTTCCGACCACACTCGAACACAACAATCACCACACAAACCATCTTAAATCACATCCAAAACCTCAAAGGCCCAGGACGGTATGTGCTTGCTCTGTTTATCGACCTATCGAAAGCTTATGACACCATCGATCATGAAACACTCATCCATAAACTACGAAATAATATGAATTTTAGCGATAACACCACTACCTTTTTCAAATCATACCTCACAAAACGATACCAAACCGTATTTACCCAATATGCTCGTTCCTACCCACGCAAGATCACACATGGGATCCCGCAAGCTAGCACACTCTCAACAACGCTCTTCATTCTATACATCAACGATATTATACTCTCACTAACACACGGGAAAGTCTTTGCATATGCAGATGACACCACACTCATCATTGCTGCTACGAATAAAGAGCAACTCCAAGAACAAGCACAAACTGATACAACTAACCTTGTCCGTTACTTCCACAGACATAACCTAGTACCCAACCCCACCAAAACCACCTACACCATCTTCCACAAGCATGAACAGAAGGTGCAGCTCGACTTGACTATCGACGGCAAGAGGCTCCAACAAGAACGAAAGGTAAAAGTATTAGGTACAATCATCCAAAGCAACCTGTCCTTCCGTGAACATTTGCAATCTATTGTGTTCCGCCTTCAACCGTTTGTCCAAATGTTTCGCTATGTGAACAGCCTACTTCCCACCCATATCTTCCAAATTTACTATGCACATGTATACCCCCTACTTATGTATGGTATCTCTATATGGGATCTGATGAATACAACACAATTATACATCCACTTATGATCATCCAAAAACGTATAGTCCGTCTAATCTGCCTCAAATCATGGAGAGCACCTACCAAACCACTTTTTGCCAAACTACGCCTACTCAACATACTTAACATGTATAAATATAGCGTATGCATGGATGCACACTCCCTTATTTACCCAGCCTTCAAGGCTTTCCTACCACTCCACTACAACAAAATCCAACCACTCACTGCAATGCATAGCTACAATACTAGGCGCTCATCAAGGAAGCATATGTACAACGACTCAACGACCAGCCAGTATAGCAGAGCAGCACAAGCGCAATTGAACGCCTGAGGAATATCACCTATAAAGCTGAATTCAAGATGAACTCAAGCTACATCTCCTGACTTTACAACAATCTTGACTCTCGCTCCATCCCTCTCTCTCTCTCTCTCGCTCTCTCTCTCTCTCTCTATTTCTCTCTCTCTTCTCTCTCTCTCTCTCTCTTCTCAACCTCCCCCCAATATCCTGGAATTTCTTATATCAATCATGACCAATGTGGTGGGATAGCAATAGCTAGCATAGCTAATTCTTAGCGCTATAGATAACAGGACTTTATTACCCCAATTAAAGAAACCCTAAACGGTTTGTCCACGTTTACTGTTTCTTAGTGGTCGTTGGGATCTCTATCTTTCCCTTTATACCTGCTCTTTTGTCCATATCTTAACCACCTCTCTCTCTCTCTATAGGATCTCTCTCTCTCTCTAACTTCATATATATATGTATCTTATATATATATACATGTATAATATATATATATGTGTATATATATAACATTTTATTTTTCTTTATTTTTATTTTCTTATTTTTTTTGTGTTTGATTTTTTATTTTATTTCTATTTTACCTTAATACTTTCAATCTATTTTATTTTAATATTTTAATATTTTAATAATTTAATTTTTTTTCATTATTCTTAATAATTTGAGAAGTAGGTCACCATCTAGTTAAATCAATAGCTCTCGAGCTAACGATTTGTATGGATGACCAGAGGTTAAATTTCTTAAATTCATTAAATCGAAGGTCTAGGCCTAGTAGTAGTAGTAGTAGTAGTAGTAGTAGTAGTAGTAGTAGTAGTAGCAGCAGCAGCAGCAGCAGCAGCAGCAGCAGCAGCAGCAGCAGCAGCAGCAGCAGCAGCAGCAGCAGCAGCAGCAGCAGTAGTAGTAGTAGTAGTAGTAGTAGTAGTAGTAGTAGTAGTAGTAGTAGTAGTAGTAGTAGTAGTAGTAGTAGTAGTAGTAGTAGTAGTAGTAGTAGTAGTAGTAGTAGTAGTAGTAGTAGTAGTAGTAGTAGTAGTAGTAGTAGTAGTAGTAGTAGTAGTAGTAGTAGTAGTAGTATATTTATTATTATTGTTATTACTATTTTATTATTATTATATTATTATTATTATTATTATTTTATTTTATTTTAATATTTTTAATCTAAGTCATTTTATTTTAATACTTTAATATTTTGATAATTTCTCATTACCTTTAATAACTTGAGACGTAGGTCACCATCTAGTTAAATCAATAGCTCTTGAGCTAACGATTTGTATGGATAGACCAGAGGTTAAATTGTTAACTTCATTAAACCGAAGGCCTAGGCCTAGTAGCAGTAGTAGTAGTAGTAGTAGTAGTAGTAGTAGTAGTAGTAGTAGTAGTAGTAGTAGTAGTAGTAGTAGTAGTAGTAGTAGTAGTAGTAGTAGTAGTAGTAGTAGTAGTAGTAGTAGTAGTAGTAGTAGTAGTAGTAGTAGTAGTAGTAGTAGTAGTAGTAGTAGTAGTAGTAGTAGTAGTAGTAGTAGTAGTAGTAGTAGTAGTAGTAGTAGTAGTAGTAGTAGTAGTAGTAGTAGTAGTAGTAGTAGTAGTAGTAGTAGTACTAGTAGTAGTAGTAGTAGTAGTAGTAGTAGTAGTAGTAGTAGTAGTAGTATGTATGTATGTATGTATGTATGTATGTATGTATGTGTATGTATGTATGTATGTATGTATGTATGTATGTACACATATGTATGTATGTATGTATGTATGTATGTATGTATGTATGTCCATACACACTTATGTATGTATG
>WBZZ01002318.1:0-7500 GCA_019918135.1 Paulinella micropora | reverse complement strand
GCGCAACACAGTACGGGGCAAGACTGCTACATCATCTTTGGCCGCCAGGTGTATGACTTCAGCAATTACGATCACCCGGGTACGTGCCTATTTATGTATGTGTGTGTGTGTGTGTGCGCGAATGTAAGCATATGCATGCACATATCTATGTAAGTATGCACTTACCTATTGTTTGTTATGTATGAATTGTAGGGGGCGCCGCGACTTTGACGCCGCAATGCGGCAAGAACGGTCTATCTATCTATCTATCTATCTATCTATCTATCTATCTATCTATCTATCTATCTATCTATCTATCTATCTTATCTATCTATCTATCTATCTATCTATCTATCTATCTATCTATCTATCTATCTATCTACCTAGGCACTCTGGCCTTCAACTCCGCACCACACATGGTAAGGTACATATGTATGTTATGTATGTATGTAATATATGTATGTATGTATGTATGCATGTATGTATGTATGTGGCCTTCAACTCCGCACCACACATGGTAGGTAGACAGACAGACAGTTAGATAGATAGATAGATAGATAGATAGATAGATAGATAGATAGGTAGATAGATAGACAGACAGACAGACAGATAGATAGATAGATAGATAGATAGATAGATAGATAGATAGATAGATAGACAGTATGCTATGTATGTATGTAATATATGTATGTATGTATGTATGTATGTATGTATGTATGTATGTAGATAATTCCCTTCGCCAACAGCGCGCAGAGAGGCATCTGTAAGGGCACCATCCCCGCGGGGACCGAAGTGGCCGTCGTGGTTCCTACCATGGGTCCCACCCAACCGCCCAGCCAGCAATGCTTGTCGGCTTTTCCTGTGGACCAACTGGCGCAACACAGCACGGGCGACGACTGCTACATCGTCTTCGGACGCACCGTGTGGGACTTGAGCGGGTATTCCAAAGAGCACCCGAATGGGCCGGCCACCGTCGAGGCGCAGTGCGGCAAGGTATCGCTAATAACTATGCCCATAGATACAACATGCTACGATTAACGGTAGTATCATATCGTGAACAAAATTTTGCCAAAATTCGACGGGAAATGTGGTTACAATACTTGCAGTGTGGCAAGGTAAGAATATATACTATGCTTAGATAAAGCAAGTATTTTTATCGTTAAGTCCCGATGATGATTCTGCTGTTATCGTCCAGGCGCAGTGTGACAAGGTAGTACTATGCTCAATTATACAATGATGAGATTGAACAAGTATTTCGACTGCAATATCCGTAGATATTTGGCACAATTTGATTTTTGTCCGCCCTGTTGTTGATGTTGTCATTATTTATATCTATATCTCTACCTATATCAACATCGATATCTGTATCTATTTGCTTCCTGCTGTGTGTGGCGTAGAATGGTACGGAGGCGTATAACAAAGCGCCGCACCAATTCGTGCCTTTCGCCAACAGCGCACAGAGGTATGTATGTATGTATGTATGTATGTATGTATGTATGTATGTATGTATGTATGTATGTAATGTATGTAATGTATGCATGTAGGTATATATGTGTGTATGTATGTATGTATGTATGTACTTGGGACAGCTGCAAAAACGAATAGATAGGTATATATGTATGTATGTATGTATGTATTATGTATGTATGTATGTATGTGTGTATATAGGGGCATCTGCAGAGGCACTATCACTGAAGGGGAAGTGGTGTCTTCCGCGACAGGGTATATACATCTAATTGTTTATCAATCAATCAATCAATCAATCGATCGATCGATCATTCATTCATTCAACCAACCAATCAATCAACCCATCAACCAACCAACCAAGCAAGCAATCGAACAGTGAATCAATCTACCTACTCAATCAACCAATCAATCAATCAATCAATCAATCAATCAATCAATGGATCAACATACCTATCTACTTAGCTATCTCCCTGCTTATCTATCTATCTATCTATCTATCTATCTATCTATCTATCTATCTATCTACCTATCTATCTATCTAACTATCTAACTAACTATCTAGGTCTTCTAGTGAACCTGTAGCCATGGGCGCAATGAGCAGCGCGTCCTTTAGCGATGGCCCTTTCCATGTCTCTCTTCCTCTCTCTCTCTCTCTCTCTCTCTCTCCCCCCCCCCCCCCCCCCCCCCCCCCCCTCTCTCTCTCTCTCCTCTTCTGCCCCCTCCTCTCTCACACGTAGCGCTCTATTTACCTACTTACCTTACCTACCTATCTATCTGTAAGGTCGCTTGGACCTTGGAGCAGGAGACACAAAGCATTCTCTTCACTATATCGGCCACCACTGGGGGCTGGGTTAGGTATGTATGTATGCATGATGTATGATGTATGCGTGCATTGTCTTTATAAATGTATGTATGTACGAATGTATGTATTCATGTCGTCACTACATCGGCCACCACTGGGGGCTGGGTTAGGTATGTATGTATGCATGATGTATGCGTGCATTGTCTTTATAAATGTATCTATGTTCGAATGTATGTATGCATAGATACATTTATATTTACGCATGTGTGTATGTGTGCGTGTTAGTCTGGGGATTTCCAGGCACAAGTCCATGACAGACATGGATTGTTACACGGGCTTCATGAGTACTGGACGCAGACGTCTGGCACAAGGTGCTTTTCGATGATCATGATGATGATGATGATGATGATGATGATGATGATGATGATGATGACGATGATGATGATGATGACGACGATGATGATGAATGCATTTATCATCATCATCATCATCATCATCATCACAAAAGCACACATTATTCATATGTACTTAGCTAGGTAATCACCCTGGTAACTACTTAAAATGTATAAAGACATGCACACACGTACAGTTATAGTATGGCGTTTTGGTCGATGCGTATTCAATCAATCAATCAATTAATCAATCAAATCACACATGCAGATATGGGCGTGCTGGTGGATGCGTATTCAACCAACTTGGTGCATGTCACTTACCTACCCTACCTACCTACCTGCGTACCTACCTGCCTACCTGCCTGCCTGCCTGCCTTGCTACCTGCTTACCTACCTACCTACCTAGTTATCAATTGCACACACATGCAGGTATGGGCGTCCTGGTGGATGCGTACAGTCAACTCAGTTGATGTCACCTACCTGCTTACCTACCTACCTACTATCTATCTATCTATCTGTCTATCTATCTATCTATCTATCTATCTATCTATCTATCTATCTATCTATCTATCTATCTATCTATCTATTTATCTATCTATCTATCCATCGATCCATCTATCTATCTGCCTATCTATCTATCTACCTATCTATCTATCTATCTGCTATCTACAGGTATGGGCGTGTTGATCGATGCATATTCAGTCAACTCGGTGGATGTCCCGTTGCACGACGACAGTCCTGAGCTTAAAGGTACAATACATACATACATACATAGATATAGACAGACAGACAGACATACAAACAAACAAGCATACATACATACATACATAGGTGCCAGCGACGTGCAGTTGATCGAAAGCCTCGACGTGGTAATAATTGTATATATTTATGTATGTACGCAATGTATGTATGTGTGTATGATATATGTCCATGTAGGATGGACGACTTACTTTCACTTTCCGTCGCTTGCTCACGACTGGTGACACAGCGGGCAAAGACCAGGATATTGGCGACTTTCCCCTCTACTTGATCTGGGCAGTATCGGAGGGGGACTACCGCACCATCCACAGCCAGTATGGCATCTCTGCCCCGATTAACCTGCTGACGGGGCAGAGCGTCGTGGCCTGGAGTGCAGGTAGGTAGGTAGACAGATAGATAGATAGATAGATAGATAGATAGATAGATAGATAGATAGATAGATGGATAGATAGATATGTTTGGTCTATCAGCTCTGCATGTCCGAAGACATAGGCATCCATTCCACCCCGCCACCAGTTGGTGGCTGGGCAGCGGGCTGGAGATGGGCACTAGCCTCGGAAATGTGCAGTCTGAACCCTCCCTGGCTGGAGGGCTCAGACTGGTTCCAGACACGTGTCCGTGATCACGTGCCCCGCCAAGGCTCGGGCCCGAGGGGTACACCAACCCTCGAGCTTCATCCAAGGCGACCACTTTCGCGGCGGCCGGATTATACCTTAAGATATCCCTGCTTATGTGCCTACCTGCACACAGGAACATCCCACTCCCGTCTAGTCTCTAAACCTTTCCCATTTGCCAGGCTCTCACTGGACAGCGGCAACAGATGACTATCGGGTCCGCTTAGCGGAGCGGTGGTCAACCGATTAGGAGCCGTGCGGGGGTAGCCTCACAAGAAGGGACTTGGCTGTGGGTTACCCATCATTCTCTGCGTGGCCATATCCTTCGAGTTTTTTATCATCCGACGAGCGCTACCTCGCCTGCTGCACCTTGCGGTTTCCCGCAGGCCGCGCTATCGAAGGCTCTTAGGGCTTTCCCGAACAGTTTGAGAGTGTATCAAGGGCCCACGAAGGGTATTCATCAGCCCTAGCAAGTCACGCTGCACCAGCTGCGACAAATTGGAAACACAGCTGGTGCAGGGCTGTAAGGGGGTGTGGATGTGCGAGCAAGACATTGCTTCAGACTTGCCCGCGTCTAGCCCCCCAGATAGATAGATAGATAGATAGATAGATAGATAGATAGATAGATAGATAGATAGATAGATAGATAGATAGATAGATAGATAGGTAGATGGGTAGATGGATGGATGGATGGATGGACGAATAGATGGATAGATAGATAGATAGATAGATAGATAGATAGATAGATAGATAGATAGTCAGACGTAGTCTGCCTCTCCCTGCAAGTCTTGCAGCGTTTCGCTGTCTATCACTTACTTACTTACTTACTTACTTACTTACAGGCATCTGGCTCAGCATGTTGGTTGTAGCCTTCTTCGCTTTCCTGACCTTGCTCAAGTATGGTCACTGGTGCTGCAAAAGCACTGTCTATCTTAAGCGGAAATCCGCCGTGTTCCCTAAGCAGGCTCTAGGTAGATAATAATTACAGCCACAACAACAACCACAACAACAAGAATGACAACAACAACAATAACAACAACAACAACAGCAACAATAACACGGACATCATCATCATCGTCATCATCATCAACAACAACAAAACCAACAAACAACAACAAACAACAACAACAGCAACAACAGCAACAATCCATTCATGTATATGTGTACCTGTGCCTGTACGTATTTACTCTAGGCTCGAGTAGGCAGGCCATCAACAAGGGTATGTTAGGCTCCTCACAACCCCACATTATAAAAATTGCAGAAGGCCCTAACACCCTGCCAGTGGCACCAGCCCCTGCCGAATGCCGATTTGGTCGCGTGGGCCGGCATATTATGGCCGATGTGGGGGCCATCCAAACCGAGGTATACTATGAAAAATCTTTGCTCTTTTTTCTTCCATTCATATAACAGAGATAAGTGCGATGATTCTTGTTAATATTTTATTACCACTTCGGGGGTTTTTTTTTCTTCTTTTTTTTCTCTTTTTTTTCCCATTAAATTTAATATATATATATATATGTATACATACATACATATGCAGAAAATATGTATTAAATATCCTGTCTTGATGTATTATATGTTAGGAGCGCAACTTCCGCATCTTGTCGGCGGGGGAGATGCGAGATGTGCGTAGCAACTATATCTGTGGCGCGCCGTACCGGCCGGAGGAGGACTATAAGTACACTCAGCGAGAGCGGGTGGTTACACATCAATGCATACATAGATACATGCATAATTACTTACTTACTTACTTACTACTTACTTACTTACTTAGTTACTTACTTACTTTTTCACTTTACTTACTTACTTACTTACTTACTTACTTACTCATTACTAACTTACCTTATATAGGTTGTGTCAGAGTCGAGCACCGACGCTGCTGACGCTGCGCACGAAGTCAAGGAAATTCAACCCACTGCTCCACTTGCAGCAACGGTTGAACAGGCTAACCAGGACAATGCCTCGACAGGTGTGCACGTGAAAACATTTATATATTAATACTAGACGAAGTACACTTCCAGTCCCCACCCCCTCCCCCCCCCCCCCCCCCCCCCCCCCCCCGCACACACACACACAGCTACTCCCAACACCTTTCAGGGATAATGATAACAATAAACAACCTTCCTGCTGTAATAATAACAATAAACAAGCTTCCTGTTGTTTCTCATGTAGGAGCTCCTTTGCAAGCTCTGATCTCTTGGATGGGCGCAAAACTCACTGTCTTTGACTCAACATCACAACAACAACAGCAACAACAACAGCAACAACAACAGCAACAGCAACAACAACAACAGCCTGCAGAAGATCTCCACGAGACCCAATCTGGCCTCCCTATTGCTACCACACCAACGACGAACAAAAACAGCATCAGCAACAACAGTCGCAGGCCGTCCCTCCCGTCCCTCCCGTCTCTACCCATGCCCGTCCTTTTTTTGCATTGGTGGAGCCAGAAGGGTGAGGAGAAATCAGTAATCACCACAACAGCGACACTGAGCAATAATAGCAACAACAACAACCACAACAGCAACAGTCCACCGCCGCCGCCTCCCCCTCCACCCCCACCCCCCGCCCCACCCGCTCAGCGAGGTAATTGTGTGTGTGTCTCTCTCTCTCTCTCTCTCTCTCTCTCTCTCTCTCTCTTTCTCTCTCTCCTTGTTTCTATTCAATTTTCTCTGCCCTCCTCCCGCCCCGTCTGCTCAGAAATGTAGTGCTTACTGTCTACATACCTCACTTTCTTTATTTGTCTTCTTTTTTTCGTTGCATACATGTCGACATACATGGGGACATTTCTCACAATTACCAAAGATTCTGATTGTGTGTACTGATAGGTCGCCCCAGTCGCCCGCCACCCCGTCCTGTGCGCGCCAGCCCTGAACAGCCTAGTCCTTCTCCTCCTCACACCTCTCCTTTCCTCCCTGCTGCTCCCTCCGGCCCGGCTTTTCCGGCGGCCCGCCTACTGCCCTCATTTCCGCCGTCCGGCCGTGTCCGGCCTTTCGCACTCCCGCGTGCTACTAGCAATAATAATACCGAGCTGCAGGTTGATATGGGGGAAAAGGGTGATGATATTGCGAAAAATGATGGAGAAAGTTGCCCGGCCCGTCCACCCCTGCCCCCGCGGCCCCGGCCGCCCCTGCCCCCGCGGCCCCGCGCAGTCAGCAAAACAAGAGAAGGAGAAAGTGCACGCAAGGCTAATGAAAATAAATCGCCTCGGGCAAAGACGAAGCCGCTGCCGCCGCGCCCTCCCCCACGGCCCAAAGCATCGGATGCATCTGCTGCTGCGGGCGGGTTCGGACGCAACTTGTTGGCGCATAAGGCGATGCAATTGCATGACCAGCATATCGGACCTGACCTCTATACCTACCTGCCTGAATACAACTTGAACCAGCCTGGACAGGAGCGCCTGCCGATCTCTGCCTCGTTCGTGCAGAAGCCGGCACAAATTATAGAAGAGGAAGGGGAAGGGGAAGTGTACAGTGCGTTTGGTGAT
>WBZZ01002317.1:102500-120140 GCA_019918135.1 Paulinella micropora | reverse complement strand
AAGGTGCTGGAGGAAGAGAGAAATCCTCTCCCGACATTAGAAGAAGGAAGGAGAGTACTGCGGAATGCAAAATTCTATTCGGTCATTGACCTTAAGAATGGCTTCTGGCAGATACCACTGGAGGAAAAGTCCAGATGGCTGACGGCGTTTGTGGTGGGTATGGAAATATATCAATGGAAAGTGCTTCCGATGGGCCTCAAGCAAGCCCCAGGACTTTTCCAGAAGGCGATGCAGAAGATGTTGAGCAGTCAGTACGATGATTTGTCTGACGGTGGCTTTATGAGAAGGCGGGGACAGAAGGCGGGAGAATATGCATTTTGCTATATCGATGACATTATCGTATACTCTAACACAATGGAGGAGCATATCGATCATTTGTCCGATATATTCAGGCGCATCGGAGCTTTTGGCATCAAGTGCAATCTAAAGAAGTGTCAACTTGCCAAGACGAGTGTGACATACTTAGGGTACGAGATCTCCCATAATCGAGTCTCGATATCCAAAGAGAAGAGGAGGAGATTATGAATCGACCGATACCGAAGAACCGCACTGAATTGCACTCATTCCTTGCGATGGCGCAATACTATAGCCAGTTTATACCCGATTGGGGTGCAACACGGGCTAAAGTGGAGAAAATGATAGATTTTGGAGACTTTGAGAAGTGGGACGAAGAGGCTTTGCAAGCGTTTCATGCGCTCAAAGATCTCATTTACAAAGACCCGAAAGACGGAGGACTAGTGTTAACGATGCCCGACTTTACGAAACAATTCGTAGTCGATACAGACGCATCTACGTTTGCGATTGGGGCTGTATTACAACAAGAGGATGAGGAGAAGAAATTACGCCCGATCATGTTTATTAGTAGGAAGTTGTGTGCGGCGGAGAGAAACTATTGCACAAGGCAAAGAGAGGCGTTGGCGGTAGTATGGGCCCTCAAGAGGCTCAGAGAGTATTTGTGGGGAGGACCTCAATTTACTGTCAGAACTAATCATCATAACCTGTTATGGTTGATGAATCATGAACAGACGGGACGGCTGGCGCGGTGGCAAGCGTTCTTGTCTTGTTTCGATTTTACAATGGTCCATCTACCGGGAAAGCGAAATGTGGTCGCTGATAGCCTCTCTAGGCTAGAGTTTAACTCAGAAGTATCGGCGTTGGTGTCTACGGTGGAGATGGAAGACTTGTCCACTGTATGAGGTCAGCCACATTGAGGCGATGGAGATGGCGAGAGGAGTCCGATATGACCGCACAGGTCTACGGTACAGTCCACAAGGCCCGGATCACGGGATATGTTGTGAGCTACATACCCAGGAGGACGCTGAGTGGTCCTATGAGGTATATGAGAATGCGAAGGCGAACATAAGAGAGGAAGAGGAGACGCAGGAAGTTTATGCGGAGCCTCCTCAAGAGCGGAGAAGTGACCTAGACGATGACCCGGAAAGAATCGGGGTACGGCTAGAAGATGGTACTATCCATATAGCCTCGCCTACCGCATGGAGGCAACAACAGGCTCAAGATCCGGAGTTTAAAGAACTGATACAGTTATATCAGAACCCGGATGAGCTACGGATGACGAAAGCGATCAAAGATTAGATGAAGGAGATGGGATGGAGAGATGGTCTACTGTGGTACAAGGGCCTTCACGGTCGCTATGCGTCACAGCCGGACAAATGGACCCTTTGGGTACCGGAGAGTCTGAGACGATTTATATTTGTCGCAGCCCACAATTGCCCACTTTTGGCGCATCCGGGTCGACAACGAACTCATATGTTCGTAGCGAGGCGATTCTGGTGGAAGAAGATGAAGGAGGAGATAGATCAGGCGGTGGATGCATCCATCCCGTGCAAGATAAACAAAACACCACTGAAGGCAAATTTCGGCCTGATTGGCGAATTTCCTCTTCATGCGGGGATGTTTGAGTTTATACACATTGATCATGTGGGACCTTTCCCAGAATCGAAGGATGGTTACAAATACCTCCTTACGGCTATTGACAGAGCCACCAACTATGTGTGGATCATCCCTGTCAAAGACGTTACCGGCAAGACGACGGCCGAGGCGCTGATCGATAGGATCATCTCACAGATTGGAGTACCAAGAAAGATATGTTCTGATCGAGGCTCGGACTTTAATAACGAGGTCATCGACAAACTATCTAAGTATTACGGGATGAAATGGCAATATGTTACTGCCTATAACCCGCGAGCAAATGGGAAAATCGAGCGGGTACACAGACCCCTCAAAGCCTCGCTAAAGATGTATTGCACGAAGAAGGAGAATCAAAGAGCATGGGTCGAGGCAGCACCATCATTTGCGTTTGCAATGAACTGTCTACCCTCTACGGCGTTAGGAGGCTCGAAGAGCTCAATCTCGCCATATCAGTTAGTATATGGGCGTGAGCCTGATATCCCGACTTCGCTCCTTCACCCAAAAGACACTTGGGCGGATGCGGATGAGTTGTTTGGGATGAGACTTAGAGTGAAGATGGAGGCGGAACAAATAGTCAGGGCGCATAGAGAGGCGGAGCGCCGAAAGACTGATGCTGAAGGGGTGCGACAAGCGCACTTGGATCAGATCAAGTTCCAGGTCGGGGATATTGTACTATTGTACCATCCTCAAGTCCCGAAGGGAGTCAGCTTTAAGCTGTTCGCTCACTGGAAATGACCTTATCAGATTATGGAACAGACGGGACCTCTGAATTACAAGATCAGGGGTAGAGGGAAGGTGCAAATTGTGAATGTAAGAAGGCTGATTAAGTATGATTCCTTCTTACTGGAAGATGAATCCGTTGAGGAGGCGTTAAAACGGATGAAGGATGATTTCAAAGAGGTGCCGCCCATCCACAAGGAGGCTGGCATAGACCAAGACGATGCTTATCGGGCACCGATAGCTGAGAAGGAGGAGAGTGAGGTGGACAGCAAGGAGAAGACTGACCGCATAAGCGCGGTGGGGACTCAGTCTAAGTCTCCGCGAGAGCATAGCGGAAAGAAGGAGAAGATCACAGAGGCGCAGCTAAGGAGAGCGCGGAATGATCTTATCAACGACCAACCGAGGAAGGCGATGAGGTCGATGAGATCAAAGGACGTCCACCAGGAGGAGGAGGGGACGGACACTGACCCAAACGCGGGCAACGTTGAGATTGTCCATGAGCGATGGAAGGAAGGCGATGCGATAGCAACCATCGCATGGGTGAAAATGTTTTCTATCTGATGAGACCAGCGGAACAACATGTCGCTGATGACACTCTCTCAGACTTATACTTGATGCGGGTCGTGGCGGTCCCACGACAGATGCGTGTCACACGGACACTCAAAATATCATCAGCCGCAAAGATAGTACAACCGATACTCCAGTTCTGGAGAAGTATGGACCCGGTTGAGGTTCCAAAGGCAAGACATTATCTGCCAGTATATAAAGACGCAAAAAGTCTCGAGACATGGGATGATACAATTACTCCCAGAGACAAGGATTACACTGCGTGGACCATTCAGACACTGCCAAGAGGAGTGCTTGATGTCCCTTTTGAATTATCGTTGGGCGGAATCCCTAATAAGATCTGGGACATTCTCGAACAGCCGAAGTTCGATCTTACTTTTGTTGGTGGTCCTCCACCAGGCAAAGAAATCCGCGCCAGACGACGAAGGCAGTGACAAAGAAACTATTTTTCTTTATGCGTCTCAAATAAACTGATTGATTGCCCACGGCGTATCATGATTTGATCATGCATCATCAGTTATCAATATGAATATTAAAAAGACTCAGTGATATAACTTGGCATTCGATCGCAACATACGAGTGCGAAAGGTCGATCGACGATGATACTACACCGTATACGGGGATCGCTAGTGTATTGAGCGATGGTGTTCCCGGGTATGACCCTTTCCAAGTCCTGGGATGATGTTCTCGAAAATGAAATGTTCTCTGAAACTTTCATTAAATTATTTTTTACGATAGATTATATACTGTCGTACCTGAGCACGGTCAATCTCTACTTGTGTCGGTATATCGCAGGGTCGGGTACATACACCTCGACTTCGGATATAGCTGTTAGGACTGGCCCCCTAATACTATATCATAGGATATCCGCCTTATACAAGGGTATGTCATTAAAAAAGACAATGTACTTACGATCTCCCTGTGAATAATAATAATAATAATAATAATAATAATGATAATGATAAGAAGAAGAAGGAGATCAAAGGGGGAATCGTACTACAGCACCACGTTGCTTGTATTTTTTTTATTAATAGTACGTTTGTTCTTGACATACTGCCGAAAAAAAAATTGAGGGGAAGGAGTTCAAAATTTACAAGAAAGGCTAGAGAATCCGCTTTGACGTGCCGTATGAGGATATATTTATCGTCTTTTAGCGTCTATCCGTGGGTCGATGCGCTGTGTGGCATGACTCCATAGCGCATACTATTTGCAGAAAGAAATCAGAAGGTGTATGACGAAAATGCTATTTCCGTCATAAAATCGGGAGGGGGTACTGTAGGCATCACCCCCCGGATAGCCGGTAAAAAGTACCTTTTCCTGGTGACAGGTGCACCAGCTTGTTTTTCAGTATTATTTGTCCGGATTGGACCTGATGCCATTTTATTCCTGGTCTGTTGCCGTTTTCCTTTTTGGCTTCACTGAGCTAATATAACGAGACATCATTCTCATTCTTGAGGACTGTGTTTGGTTGTATTACCGACTTTTTACGAGCTATCGAAGGGGGCAGTACAGGGGGGGCTAACGCCCCCCCCCCCCCCCTCTCTCTCTCACACACACATACATACATATATACACCTCTCTCTCTCTCTGAGTTTCTCTCTCTCTCTCTCTCTCTCTCTGAGTCTCTCTCTCTCTCTCTCTCTCTGAGTCTCTCTCTCTCTCACACACTCACTCATTCTCTCTCTCTCTCTCTCTCTCTCTCTCTCTCTCTCTCTCTCTCTCTCTCTCTCTCTCTCTCTTAGAATCGGTTATAGAAAGGCCGCAAAAAATTAATAAAATATAGATATATACTATGTTTCCGGTTATTCACACTAGTAACAGTTATTTGATTTTATTTTTTTATTCAAACTGTAGTGTTTGTGTAAAATGAGGTGTAATAAACTGCAAAGGGGCACCCTACGCCAATCCCGCGCTGCCGACCCCGCCTCGCAGCGCGACAGCGCTGCGAGGCGGGGTCGGCAGCGCGGTGGTTGGCGTAGGTGCCCCCCTCTACTGCTTCAGGTACACATGCACTGCGGGCCAAACTTGAACAACTCTCTATAATATCTAAATCTGTCACACGTCGGCTCTGCCGGACCAGAAATCTTAATAATTCCCTGATCGACCGAGCCGCAACTTTCTATATTTTCCCTGAGTTAAGCATCCCAGTGCCAGGCTCTGGCCCCGCCGCCGCTGTCATGAGTAGGTGTTATCATTTTAAATTTTAAAATAAAAATCAACCTCAGACTTACTGAGTCTACGGTAAGCTAAGCAAGGCATACTTAATAATTTTAGTAAGCAGACATATCAGGAAAAGGAAAAGGAGTCAGACACTTCGCAGCAGTGCGTGGCCCGGGATGCAGTGCGTGACCAATGGATAATTTATTAATTAAGTGAATAGTATTTAGTCATACCGGCCCACCCCAATGACAATTACCTATTTTTACCTATATCACTGGCTCTAAAGGTAACGGTGAATTTAATGCTTTGGCGGTCTGGGTTGGGGCTTTTAGTGACGTGTCATTGTTCAAATATCTAAGTAAAAGTAAAGTACGAACCCTCGGGAGTCTCGTCCAGTGGGTTATGGGCCTTGGCAGCGCTTAACTCTGGAGCACTGCAAGCAAAGAAGAGGAGACCATCGCCGACCGGGAGGCGACTGTCGTCAAGAGGGTTGGTGTCATTCCAGTAATTGACACAATAAAAGGGAAGCTTTCATACTGAGACTCTATTTGGCTCAGTTTTTGAACGCATTGTGCCTGTCCCCCGTTTTGGTTAGGTGACCTGCGTTGGGGTAAAGAGGACAGCACTCCAGTGGGACTGCTACAACTTGACTGCTACAACAAAGGAAAACAGACAGTAAGACCTCAGAGTCATGAGCTTTAGTACCATTAGAGGCACAACCAAAAACAAAGAAAAGGAAGTCACAGCAAAAGGACAGTATGACGGGAGAACCCCGTTCAAGGCCTTTCAACGTGAGATAGTTTTGGCCTTGGGAGCCAAAGGACTTAAGGGGGCACTCAAGACCCCAGAAGAACACATTAAGTTAGTTCATGAGAGTAATGTGAGTGCGTTGCACAGCAAAGGAAAGAAAGCCCCCAACTACATGTGGAGGTGGGGAGAGAGAGCAGGAAAGCAATCAGCAAGAGAGAGAGAGAGAGAGAGAGTAAAGATAGGGTTGAGAGAGGAGGAAGAGGAAGCTGAGTTAGACTCAGAGTCAGGGTCAGACAGGGAAAACCTTACCTCTTATTTTACTGAGACAGAAAGACAGCCTATGTTAGGGGGAGATAGTGGTGAGAGTGAGCACAAGGGAGCAGAAGAGCAGGTGGAGGAGAGGGGGAGAGTGAATAGTCAGCCTTCACCTACTTATTCCACACCAGCAACGACAACAATCAAGACGAAGAGCAAGGAGCAAGTAGAGGAAAAAGAGAAGGAAGACAGAATGATAGTAGCATATGAGGAGAGTTTGGAGCATGAGATGAAAAGACAGAGAGAGGAAGCTTTTTCGTTTGTGTTTGATAAGCTAGCGGGTAAAGCCAAGAGGAGTGTGACAGATTTGGTGAGAGACACCTCACCAGACTTTGGTCAGAACTTGCACACTGTGTGGGCAAGACTAACCAAAAGGTTTGGTAAGGTGAGTGAGGAAGATGTGCAAGATAAAATAAATGCGATGAATGCATGGACATTTGATGAAGGGTGTGATTATGCGCCGCAGTTTGATGCGTTTGTTGCGTTAGATGAAGAGCTAAAGGCAGTAGGCCATAAAACACCCCACAGAACAATGGAAACAATAATCACTAATGCCTTGCAAAACCCTGAGTATGCATCAGAGGGGGTGAGAAAGGATTGGGGAGGATGGATGAGCACGCTGAAAATGAATAAGAAGCAATATGCATGGTCTTTTGAGGAATGGTGGGAGGAGTTGGAAGAAAGAGCATTGGAGATAGATAGGAACAAAGAGAGAGAGAAGAAGATGAAGAAAGAAAAAGCACACGCAGGGAAAGATGCCAACAAAAGAGAGGAAGGGCAGAGAGGTGTGTGTTTTGGGTTTCAAAGAGAGAGTGGATGCAAGTGGGGGGATGAGTGTCGTTTTGCTCATACAGAGGGGTCAGTCACTATGCGTAGGGTGCCTGGGGTGTGTTATCTGTTTGAACAGTCAGGCAGCTGTGATAGATCTAACTGTAGGTTTAAACACACCACCACTAATAAGAAAGGGGGAGGGAAAGGAACAGGAACGAGAAAGAAGACGTGGAAGAAAGGAGAGAAATGTTTCAACTGTAACATGGAGGGGCATGTGTTCTCCGCATGTGAGAAGGAGTGCAGGATGTGTGGGGGTGAGCATAGACCGCATGAATGTGAAGAGATGAAGAAGGCGAGAGAAGAGCCAGGTGAGAAGGAAGAACCGAGAGAGAAGGAAAAGAGAGGAAAAGTGGAACATGGAAAGTTAGGAAGGGGGAGTAAGTCAGACACTTCTGACACAGATAGGGAGTGAGTCAGACACGGATGAGGAAGGTGAGAAGGTGAAAGCATTAAAAAGGACGATGAGATTTTTGACAGGGCGAGACAGAGTAGGCATGGTAAAGGAGAAGGCCCACATGGCAAAGTGATGGTAGTACAAGAGAGAGAAGTATATCGTCAATGTGAGGGGCGAGTGTCAGGTGGGCAGCAATGTTTTGTATGCACGCATGACATGGAGAGTGAGAATGTGTTGTTGCGAGAGGCAGCTTGTGGTTTGTTGAGAGGGCGATTTTGCGGGCTGCATACAGATCAGGAAAGAAAGAGTGAGAGGGAAGGCTTAGCCCCAGTGATGGAGGAGCAAAACATAATTAACCCACCTAAGCCGTTAGTTGAGAAGGAGAAGAAAGAAAAGGAGAAGCGCTCAAAGCGCAGAAGCAAGAAAAAGAAGGGGAAAGGAAAGGCTGAGTCCAGTCAGAAGAGCCCAAGGAAAGGGCAAGGTTATTTTATGGAGTCGGGGAACAAGGTGACTCTAACGACGACGACCAACGCGACGGGCGTGTGGGAGGCAGCGAAAGCGACAGCGGCGCAGATGCGGACCCGGAGCGGCGATTCCAGCTGGTGGAGCATGCGGTGCGCAAGTGGTTCCACGACCCGGGCGGAGGACTACAGCGTCGGCGAGATGGCGGATGGGAGCCGGGAAGTTAAGGGACCAGGCGGCTTCATGGAAGCAAGAGAATGTGGGAGCGCGCGGCGGTGGGCGGCGCAACAACTGGACTTTTTGATTACTGCATCAGCATAAGTTAAGTTGATTAGAGGGATACAAAGTTAGTATTGCGTTAGTGCATATAGTTGTTAGTACGGCTCCGGTAATTTCTGAATAACATACTTACCATCATATATTGTTTAAGTGCATGGGGATGCCATATGGCAACAAAAATTGCCATATGGCAGCCGCGTTTCAGTAGCCAGTTTTCAAAAAATTCTCTCGCTTGAACCGGAGCTGTTTTTATTGAATAAAGTCAAAAACCTTGAAGCAAAAGTGTACGGGAAGCGAGTGTGAAAATTTCAGGAAAAGTCTTTGAGTTGAAGTTATTATTTTTTTTAATAGACGGGTGCCCTCATACTGCACTTTTTCCACGTGAACGTGCCACAAAATGATTTTTTAGCAGAAACATGGAGGTGGGTGACCCCCTATCCGTGGCTGTAGAGAAGCTGGGAAAGGCTTGGGCACGCCAAAAATTTGGCGATCCTCTCTACAAGGACATCAGTGCTTTGGGTGTTTTGAAGGAAAAAGAAACCAAGCACAAAAAAGCACTTGTTACCCTCCACTTTGACAAGCAGGACTATTTCTTCTTTTCCAAGCTTTTGCGACCCCTGCCCGACCATGCCGGGTCAGACCTGCATTTCGTCAATGCTGCGGGAGAAGAGGTCAAAGGCGAGGTTTCAGATGAGGAGGAGGAGGAACCCCCAAACACTCAACCCGAATGAAAGATGCTGTTCCCCAGGAAGACGAAGACAGTGCTGAGGAAGAGGGAGGTGAAGAAGAAAACCTTCCCTCGTACAATCCGTGTCCATATTCACAAGAATAAGTAGATGGGGAGACTGCCAAACTATTGGCCAATGATATGAAGTGGAACGTGGGTCCACATGTGGTGGATTAGGGAGCTGGTCGCACTGTACATGAGGCTAAGACCACCTTGGCACACGATGCGGGACACTGCATGTAAGCTCTTTCACCCTTCTCCCCTCTGCGCTCTCACTTCAAAAAAAGAAAATCCAGTCAACCTCACATTCACCATGACTTTTTGAATGGTTTTCTTTTTGTTCTTTTTTTTTTGTTGAATTTATTGTCGTTTCAGGGAATTATAGTTACAAAGTCACACGTCTTGTCTGCTTTTGCTAACTTGTTTTCTCTCTTTTTCGTATGTCCCATTACAATACAATTTCAGGTTTTTTTTGCACCCCCCTGTTAATTTTTTTTCCTCTTTCGTTCATAGGCACTTTCTTCACTTCTTGCCGCATGAAGCAGTTCATACCATCGTTCGCCTGACTAACGAGGAGCTGGAGAAGGAGCGAGAACACCGTCTGCGGCAGGCCCTCACCTTTCAGGAGTTTTTAGTCTTCATTGGGCTCCTTATCAAAATCTCTCTGGCGGACCGAGGTCGTAGGCGTGCACACTGGGCCCCCACATCAGGACACGGTGCAGACGGGCTTCCGGGGGATGGATTTGGTAACATAATTGGGTGCAATCGGTTCGATGCTATCTTGAAAAATTTTGAGGCTAGGCCCCCCTGCAAATGAAGAGGACACTTTTTTGCCAGTTCGTTCATTCATGCAGGCAGTGGATGCCACAGCAAGTAAAGCCATAGTCCCGGGCAACATTCTCGTGGTAGATGAGAGTATGGGTCAATTTACGGGGGTGGGTATGCCAGGCCAAATGGTTGTCCCCCGCAAGCATATTCCTGTTGGCAGAGAATATCATACAGTGTGTGATGTTGAAACAGGCATATGCATAGGCATGGAATGTGTGGAGGGTAGGGATAGGGATAGGCTAAAAGAATTAGTAGATGAGTTTGGGGTCACTACTGCTACTACTTTGCGCCTAACAAAACCATGGTGGGGGAGTGGTCGAATTGTTGTTGGTGATTCGTGGTTTGCTTCTGTTAAGACAGCTACTGAAGTGAAGAAGAGGGGGTTAGATTTTGTAGGCCAGGTGAAGACTGCGCATTCAGGGTTTCCCAAAATGCTTTTGTGGAGTCAGAGGGATCCTAAGAAAGGCGATTTAGCTTCAGCCACATGCATGCATGAGGGGGTGGAGCTGCTTGCAATCAATCAAAACGATCACAACCAGCAGCAAATTATCGCAACTTGCTCGACAACTTTGCCTGGCAAACCCAGAGAGGCCCGTTTTAGTGTCAATGATCCTCGGGTTCCGCGCTGTGAGGCTGTGGCCCTTTATTATTCAGCTTTTAATGCAGTTGATGTATTCAATGCCGTGCGCCACGGGTCCTCTTCCCTCAATCTCACCCTTGGAATGCAGGATTGGAAGAGGGTAGATTTCATGATTTTGCTTGATTTCATTATCACGAATGCCTACAAACATTTAATTTTTTTTAGTCAGTCTGTTTTGTCCAAGTATGTAGCCTCAAAAGGAACTACCAGACCTGGGTATTTCAAACTTTTGCTTGCAGACTCCATCATTTTGCATGGTAATGAGGGTAATTCTATCCCTGCCCTCGCACAGCCTGCCCCCAGCCAGCCTAACATGCAGAATAGCTTTGCCCCATGCATGCAACTCCTCAAATACCCACAGGTACCCATGGCCGACAAAATGAGAAAGAAAAGGGAGCTAGGGCACAACTATAACGAAGGTTTGGAGAGGTCAAAAAGACGTAAATGTGTCGTTTGTCTGCATGCCTTTTCAGAGAAGGTATCTTACACTATGTTTTATTGTGCTACCTGTGGGCCAGATGTGCCGCTGTGTGGGGGGGGGGCGGGCGAACATGTCACTCGTGGCACAAACATCACGGAATCCCTCAAAAAAATGCAAGTAAAACGCCGTCGTATTAATCAATCTGACTCTTAATGACCTTGTGGTTGCCAGGTGGCAACTCAGCTGAAAATCATTTTCAAAGGGGGGGCGGCAGACAATGGACATTGGGCACTAAAAACTTTTGTAATAAATTTTATTTTATTTTAATACTTGAAAATGAAAGAATTAGCTATATTATTAATAAATTTCACGATTTTATTATTTTTTTCTTCTTCTGAAGTATTTGAAATCCGGTTGCCACATGGCAACCATGCACATGCACTTAAACAATATGCAAGGTTAGTAGCATAAGGTAGATGAGGCCGTTATTCCTAAATAAGGGGCCTGCTGATCATTTATTAATTAACTGAATAGTATTTAGTCATACCGGCTCACCCCAATGGCAATTACCTATTTTTACCTATATCACTCTAAGTGTAACGGTGAATTTAATGCTTTGGCGGTCTGGGGTTGGGGCACTTAGTGACGTGTCATTATTCAAATATCTAAGTAAAAGTAAAGTACGAACCCTCTAGTCCAGTGGTGACATACTAAAATAATCAGTTTTATTATTTTATCATCTTCTCAAGTCACTGTTACTGTTACACTAAGCTGTCCGAGTCTTGCCACTGACCGAAGTGCTGCATGACACTTAATCATCGTAAATCATCAGACAGCTTTGAAGTGCCTGACGACCGACGGCTGCCGCACTGCAGTGAGACTGAACTTATTTACAAATTATTGTACTTATTCTGGCGTGGGGCTCGGAGTCGGATTGACGGCGCCGAAGCCTGCCCTGACCAAAGTTGCCACTGTTCGGACTGTACCGCCGTTACCGGGAGGGACGGTCCTCCAGGAGGGGGCCGGCAGTGAATGTCACTGGTCACAAACACTGACAGTATGACCAATCTCAGGCTGCGCACAGTGTACCTGAGATTGATGTTTAAGTTTAGCTAATTAGTACTTGCCCGTCGAAACACAAGCGTGTCCCGAACCGCAAAACCCAGCTTCTTATACAGGGCATGTGCCTCGATCCGCGCAGGGTTTGAAGTTAAATCTACGTTGCCACAACCAATCTGCCTGGCCACCGCGAGGCAAGCCTCGACAAGCCTACTACCGATTCCTGCTTGCACGAAAGGAAATAATCAGAAGCATGAGAGAGGGGCGGGGAAGATTGGGATCGGGGGCGCAGGCAGGAAGAAAAACAAGACAATTATGATAAGCAAAACACACTTCCCAAAAAAAAAGATACGCCAGCCCAATAGAAAGAAAAAGGAATGGACCGCAGCCGCGAGCAGTACTGAACACAACCACGTCCTCTATCCAAGCTTTTTTGCCTGCGCGTAGAATGGAAATAGATATGCGGAGTTCGTGGATGACCAAACAGAAAATACCTGTAGGAACAGTAGCGAATGTCAATGATGCAGTGCCTAACAAGTCCTGCCCAATGCCTGCGTATAAAACAATCAGCAAGGTATTTGCGTGCCTTATGTGCATGTGAAGACCGTTCAATGCAAGTATGGGAAAAGGTATCAACACCAACTACAACTACTGGTTACCGCTACCAGGAAAATGTGAAACAACGCAAATAGACCCGACCCGAATAGTGTGGTCGCTTGACTGTTCCAAACCGACTATTATGCTGACAAATGAAATTTTCAAAGCTATGGACAGCGACATGGTCTTTGGTCCCTCGATCACGTGACAATCCTATTCGGGTCGGGGCCATTTTCCCTATAATGTACTCGTGGGAGCAAGTAAAACATGACATCAATTACCAAAACTACGGTACTAGAAAAGAAAAGAAAACGAGAAGAAAAGAAGGATAAGGGACCTGGTCGTGAAGCATCCTCCTTTTTCGCTATAAATACAATGGCACCTGCGCAAGCCATATATGATGCATGTGCAAATGTTTAGGTGTACATACATAAACGCATTTGTGGGTGAAAGGAAGGCGTTGGGAATAGGACTTTTTTTCAAATATGCTTTGTATTACGTAACATGTGTGTTTGCTTTGTGCTGTTATGCGTGTGTATTAACGTGCATGTGTTGCTGTGTGCGTGTGTCGCAGTACGTGGTGGGTACATGCATGTATGTATGTATGTGTGTATGTATGTGTGCATGTATGTGTGCATGTATGTATGTATGTATGCATGCACGCATGCATGCATGCATGTATGTATGTATGTATGTATGAATGTATGAATGTATGTATGTATGTGTATGTATGTATGTATGTATGTATGTATGTATGCATGTATGTATGTATGCATGTATGTATGTATGTATGTATGTATGTATATATGTATATATGTATGTATGTATGTATGTTTGTATGCATATGCATATGCAATCTATCTATCTATCTATCTATCTATCTATCTATCTATCTATCTATCTATCTATCTATCTATCTATCTATCTATCTATCTATCTACCTACCTACCTATCTATCTATCTATCTATCTACCTACCTACCTACCTACCTACCTACCTCCTACCTACCTATCTACCTATCTATCTATCTATCTATCTATCTATCTATCTATCTATCTATCTATCTATCTATCTATCTATCTATCTATCTATCTATCTATCTATCTATCTATGTTCCAATCATGTACATAAAGGAAAATGCGTTGATACTTCATGTCATACCCGTGTCTGTGTGCAAGGTCGCGCGATTAGAAGTGATGGCAAGAGCTCTGCACGCATGCACCCACCCCCCCCCCCCCCAACACACACACACAAACACACATACCAACACACACAAACACACATAAATCTAAATCTAAATCTAAATCTAAATCTAAATCTAAATCTAAATATAAATCTAAATCTAAATCTAAATCTAAAGCTAAATCCAAACATAAATCTAAACCTAAATCTAAACCTAAATCTAAACCTAAATCTAAACCTAAATCTAAACCTAAATCTAAACCTAAATCTATAAGCTGAATCGATATTTATATCTATGTCTATTTATGTCTATCTATCTATCTATCTATCTATCTATCTATCTATCTATCTATCTATCTATCTATCTATCTATCTATCTGACCCGGGCACAGCACAGCTAGGGCTGCGTGGCGAGCCAAGTGAGCTTTGACACATGATAATTAAGCTATGGCACATGACCGGAGCGCATCCTGGGTCGGCGCCGGCTTAGAGGTGGTGAGCTCACGCAGCAGGCGGCCATAGCTCTCGCAGAAGCAAGAATCCTCGGCGTCCGTCACAGAGATACAAGAAAGAACAACTAAAGCCATGAAGGGAAAAAGGTTTTGATTCAAGTCTTTGTCTATAGTCCTCGCTCTCGCCCTAAGATACTTTCATTTATGAAGCCAAACAAAAGCAAAGCAATAAAGACAAAGCCAAGGAAAAGTCCAACACAAGTGGCGACAGGGAGCAGGAGGAATGGCGTTGCCGCGGAACGAGACCTCCGGGCACGGCAACAGAACCTGGGTGCGCCTAGAGAGGACACGACAGACAAGCAGGCAAGACAGTTGAGAAGGGTAGTCGAGCGCTGTAGTAAAAGAGAAAGACATTACAACAACTTTTCAAAGCTCAAACCATTTTCTTCTGCCGCATGAATTTTTCCCATATTTTTTGTGGATCTGTAAGTGTGTGTGAGACATACGTCGGGGCTGCAGCTGCCTACGCGGAGAGCAGTGCGTGCTGCGTGGTAGCCATGCTCCATGATGTGCAGGCAGTCCTGCCAGGCTCCGGGCTGCCGACTGAGGTGTGACGGGAAAGGACTCTTTGGCGCAACGGTCACGCCGGGCCCTGCATATGGCGAAATGGTCACCGTGTCCGCTACAGCTTGGCTTGCTTTCCCCTTTGTGGACGCAGCCGACATGTCTAGCTGGGAGAAAGTAGGCAGGTTGTTGGTCAGCCCACCGTCCATCGCAACTAGGCCCCAACCGTTCCTACCATCCTCTCCAAAGCTATCGGACTTTGATGTTGGCAGCGCGGTTTTGTTGCAAGTATTTCCTTTTGCGGTGGGATAAGCAAAAGGTTCATTATGATCCATCATCTGTCTTTTCATCTCCTTGGTGTCCTCGCCGCTTTCCTCGCCCGCTTCTTGAGTATCCTTACCGCTTGCGCAGAAAGGTCGTCCAGCTTGCAAACGACAGGGTCGTTCATAGTAGAGCGGGATATAGCAACTGGCCAGAAGGGTAGCAATCAACTTCTCACGAGTCTCGAATCGAGACACAATGAGGTTGTGCGGCCAGGGCGTCAACACAGTGACGGAAACATGCAGCCTGGATAGATAGATAGATCGACAGATGCTGGGTGATGATGGGTGATGATGGATGATGATGGATGATGATGGATGATGATGGATGATGATGAGGGGATGATGCTGGATGATGCTGGATGATGCTGGATGATGATGGATGATGATGGATGATGGATGATGATGGATGGATGATGGATGGATGATAGATGATGATGCTGGATGATGATGCTGGATGATGGATGATAGTGGATGTTGATGGATGATGCTGGATGGTGATGATGGACGATGCTGGTTGATGGTGGATGATGGTGGATGATGGCGGATGATGATGGATGATGATGAATTATGGATGATGATGGATGATGATGGATAATCATGGATGATGATGATGGATGATGATGATGGATGATGATGCATGATGGTGGATGATGATGGACGATACATGATGATGGATGATGATAGAGTCACACCTCCCTGTAGCTTGCTTGTGTGCATCCCAGGGCAGTAGTGCTCTCAGTCCTTCAACACACGTGTACGTAAAAACGATTGCAGTTTACCAGATAGGTAGACAGGTAAATAGATAGTTAGATAGATAGATAGATAGATATAGATAGATAGATAGATAGGTAGGTAGGTAGGTAGGTAGGTAGATAGATAGATAGATAGATAGATAGATAGATAGATAGAATAGATAGATAGAAAGAAAGATAGACAGATAGATAGATAGATAGATAGATAGATAGATAATAGATAAATAGAGATAGATAGATAGATAGATAGATGGACCGATAGAAAGATAGAAAGATAGAAAGATAGATAGATAGATATAGATAGATAGATATATATATATATATGTATATATAGAGACAAATAGATAGACAGACAGACGTTAGATAGATAGATAGATAGATAGATAGATAGACAGAAAGACAGAAAGCGTACTCAAAATTGCATGTACGTACACAAAAGCAGAACGTTAGCCTTTCAGAAAGCCACGTATGACTAAGCATTTGCCTGTCTTTTCTTGCATTGTACATCGAATTGTTTGTATAGATATCTTTATGCTGAGCTACCTGTCTCCACAATGTGTGTCATGCGTCCCGCAGCTCCGAAAACGTGGCTATGTGCTTCCGTTACCTGCCACAAACCAACTGCCTTGAGCCTTTTCTTGAGCCTTTTGAGACGTGTTCGTTGAATCACGAGTGGGTGCGGGGTGCGCATGTGTTGTATGTATGTAGGTGGCTAGGTGCCAAACGACGGGGAAGCAGACCAGGGTTTGTGACAGGTCCAGCAGGGCTTGCAGGCTGACGCCGGTGCAAAGGGCCGCGGCCATCAAGGCGCCACAGGAGCTGCCCATAAAGTGCAGCTGACCGCGCCGCGCCACGAAGTCTGAGCATTCCAGCAGCGCTCGATAGGCGCCCACGTGAAAGAAGAGCAGCCAGGAGCAGCCAGAGAAGGAAATAGCTTGTGTGTGCGGCGGCAGACGAGTTGCCCCCGCACCTTCCGCTGGCAGCGGACAGGTCAGCATAGGCGCGGGACTTTTGGCTGGGAGCAAGTGCAGGCACCGCCTTAGATTCCGGAAGAAGACACTGCACAACTGGAAAAGTAACCAAATGCCGTGCGTCGACACGTTTCTGAACCAGGATAAGCAGCCCAGCTTGCAGATAATCCGCAACGCTTCGAGAACATGCCTAAAATAAAAAATAAAACACCAGACAGACGCAACACCTGGTAGAGGGTAACGAAAGGAGAAGAATTTTGACACAGAAGGAAAAAAATAAACCAGAAACTAAGAAACAGAGACAGAAAAACCACAGAAAGACAAAATAAGGGCAGGAAACAGACCAAAAAAAGGGGGCATTTCAGGAAAAGCAAGAAATATGCAACACATTCACGTGCGGTGCACGCATTGCATTCTCTTCTTTCCTGACTTTCCTGAGAACCTCATGTCTAATGAATACAAACCTGAAAGACTGGGTCTGTTGCATGGAGCTTGGGTACCTGTGTGGTTGCTTCTTTTGAGCGCGGACACGTGACTGTATCATGGCTGCAGTTGCTGCGACAACAAGCGCCAGCAACAGCAAACGCCGATGCCTCATCCTTGACCTACATATGTAGTAAGGAAAGAGAATGTGAACAAAAGCTAAAAGAACCAGATATTGGATCAGCAGCAGCAGCAGCAGCAGCAACAGCAACAACACACATTGTTCAAGCGCGG